>JAKELJ010000921.1:0-13254 GCA_025594165.1 Tamias sibiricus
TTGTATAGCACCGGACGACCAAAAAACTCAGATTTATTGAACAGCACTGAGTGCTTAAATAGGCCTAGAACTAACCAATCACCAGCAGTGCGGTTCAGTCTCTCCAATGCTACATCACAGCCACACCCCTTTGCTTAGCCCCTAGTCCCTTAGGCTTGTAAGCAGCCAAAGCCCTGCCCATGGCAGACTTAGTCCAACAACAGACACAGCCCCAGACATTTGCCCCACTGCCCTAGTGTTTCTAGACTTCTCGCAATTCAGCCCAATTATAAATCAAGTTTGCTAAGGTCTACTGACACAATGAATTTCTTTAAAAAAATGAATTGGCCCAGGAGGTTTGCTACCTTGAACTCTCGTCAATAATCTTCTGAATGTATTCAGGCTTGGGTCTTCTAGGAAGAAGAAACAGACAATGAATATTCTGTTGGCTCCTATTAAGTCTAGCCTAAATCAGCAATCGCCACATGATTCCCCTCAAATGTGAATGAGTTCAGTCAAGAGCCAGAAAGCCTTCACTTTCCACATCTACTCAGCTGTTGAGGAAAAATTATATAATGCTTTAAGATACTGAGGTTCTGAATTCTACAGAAATGTTTGCTTATGTAGCCAATTTTTGTACTAATATATTTTTGATACACTCAGCCATTTACAAATTACTAGTCCAATCCAATTCGTAATGGTTTATTTTGATGACAATACACTCGATTCTTTTTCTAAAAAATTATTCCTCTTCCTTATAATCAATGTGCGATATATACCTGCCCAGTGGCACCTCTCCTTAATCCCAACAACTCACGAGGCTGGGCATGAGGATGGTAAATCCGTGCTAACCTCCACAACTTTATGAACCTAAGCAAATTAGCAAGACGGTGGCACAAAAATAAAAAATTAAAAGGCTGGTGATATATCTCAGTGTTAAAAGCACCCCTAAATCAATCCCCAGTATGTAATGTATGTGAGCGTGTAGTGTTGTGTGTAGGTATACACACACACACACACACATATAACATATATATATATAAAGGTATATTATTATTCTCCAGTGTGCACTCATGAAGGAACTGGCTTCCTACTGATAGCAAGGAAAAGAAGATTGAAAGTTCAATTGTAATATGGTATTTTTAATTATGGAAGTTATTCCATAAAATACTGTCCATCCCTATAGTTCTCCATTTGAAACTTTTTTTAATGAAATTATTCTATCAAGACATAAGTGTTGAAATATTTTGTCTTCAAGAATCCCTAAAGTATGAAATAATATACAAAAGTCTATGTGATTTGCAGTGGTGGGCATTATGTTTTATCAAATATTTTTATTTTGTATATTTAAGTCATTTTTAAAACCTGGTTTTTATCACTAGTGTTCAAGTAAAATCAAGCAGAGATAATTGGACTCATCTCTGATCATTTTCAGAGGAAATTTTGTCAATTATTATGTGTAATTATACAGGGAGAACAGCTGTCTTTAACACACACAACACACACACACACACGCACACACCTTTCTTAATCTAAAATGTATATCTGGTCCAGGTCAAACACAGAAGAAATAATATAGGAAAAAAAGTAAAGGAAAACCTGGGATTTGTGAATGCATCTAAGAGGGTCAGTTTTTTAAATGGGACTGAGAATTGCATGTGTGTAAAATCAGTTGCTAACTACAGTTCCGTTAGTTGTGAATTGAATTGAATGTTTTAACATCTGATTGGTGTCCTGGGAGTAGAAACTTGGGTGTCAGTGTAAAGAAACCACACCTGGAGACAAAGTATTAATGTTGGAAGAAAGCCATTGTAGTAGTGAGCACTGTTAAATAAGTTTGTTAAGCCGGACCCTGTAACCTAAACAAGTTGTAAAGTAATGGAACTAAGGTCAGTTATTATTCTTGGTGCCAAATTAGACAAGACACAAATATACATAATAACTAATTTTAACATTATGATATTCACAATTTGTACTCATGCTGGTATGTTTTGAAGGTTTATACTGCTTAATTAAACCTCCTAGTACAGAAGAGAGAGAGAGAGAGAGAAGAGAAGAGAGAATGAAGAAGGAAAAGGAGAGAGGAGAGGAGAAGGAGAGTCCCTAAGAGACAGATTGGCAGTTGCCCTGTATACTTAAATTTCTAACTTTAGACTCTAATAGGTTATTCTGCTGGAGACAGACATTGGAATCCACACCAACAAACATTTTTAAAACCTTTGGATTACTGGAATGATATTCTTTCAGGTACATGGAAGGTCCAGAATCCAGTATTAATTTGGGGAAGAGGATCTGTTGTGTTTTTCGCCAAAAGACTCCCAATGGTGGGATACCATCTAATAATAAAACAGTACCCACATCCAAATGATCAAGATAAAGTTATTGAAGAATCAAGATTAATAAAAAAGGTACACAAATCAAGAGGACCAAGATGAAGGTACAGAATGATTCCCCTCAAAAGAGTCTTTCAAAATTTTCACAACTTAAATGTCCCATTTCTCCCGGCCGGGACAAGGAGATTCTCTCCTTTAGTGTGTCACACAATTGTAATTTTTTCCCTTTTTTTTTTTTTTCTTTTTATACATGTCTTTATGTCTGTAACATTGTCTACATTTCATGTTTAATTGTGACGTCCACAAAATATATGTTTGTATGCTTGTTCGGTGACCTGTCCAGTGTGACGTCATCAAAGAACAAAGCGCTTATGAAAAAGGAAAATATATATATACTAATATGTGATCAAATAACTTTAATTCATATTTAGGTTTAAGAGTATTCAATTTATGGTAAAAAATTTTATAAATGAAGGTACTTTCAGATTTTGATTTATAGTGTGTCCCTGGGACTTCCTCTTTAGCAAAACAAATATGACTAGTGCTATAAATACCTGAATATTTTGGTTGTTTGACTTAAGATTAGATGTTTATTTGTTATTATCTTCATTTGTTTAATAGCTCAATTAATCTTCAATTATCTCAACAGGTTAAAAAGACCAGCTCTTGTATACAGCAGACTCAAGGGTTCCAGCTAAACAAAATTTATTTCTCTCAAGTGGCCTTTACTCTTTTCCTTTAATTATAGCTATTAATGCAGTAAATTTACCCCTCAGTACTTTCTTTGTTTTCTTCTAAAATATGACATTTTTCCAACTTATGTTTGTAAGCAAGCTCAACACAGCGATGTATGTGAACAATAAATCAACTTTAATTTTCTAATCTAATTATTCTATTTTGGTAGTTTTGACAACTCGCCTCTTGACTCAGTGCTGCAATTAGCACTGCCTTTCCCTTTTATAAATGTGATGCATTGAGTTTCTAGGTAGCAGGCCCTGAAGATTTGCCGGGATGGCTTTGTCCTAAAACATAATAAATACTTCTGCTGCTAGCAGCTGCAGGATCGCGGTCGCCTCAAAGCGATCTTTGCAGCTCAAGCATCAAACCACCTCACCTAACAGTGTGGTCCTTCCCCCCCTGCTCTACATGCATTGGGGCCTCCTACATCAAACATGGTTATAACAACTATGGGACATCTTTGATCTATCATTGTTTGGGACTTAGCGTGGACAATCGCCTTAGTCGGGTGGGTATTTGTCTAGAGCAACTTCAGTGTGTTACTTGGATGGAATCTTAGGGCAGCTGATTTGTTTTTAAACAAATTTGATATGCTATTGCAATTTGGCTCATCACCCCAAAAGGCTTGTTCGCCTTAAAAGCCGCAACATCTCCTCAACATTTTGGACGGCTGTTAGTTCATTCATATATAGTCGATCCGATAAAGGGTTCCATTGGCATGGCTGGGTTAGCCAATGACGGCGTAAGATCCCCAGAGGGGGACAACCTAAGACAGGCACAGTCGGCACGTGGACAGACTCATGAGGTCCCGACATATCAACCTACATAAGACAGGAGTCAAAGGGCACAGCCTTGATTATCCGATGACTGGGTAAGATAAGTTTGTTTTCGCACATAGACGTCCTAGATCATTACCAAGTCATTTAAACACAAAAAGGGGAAAATGGCAGGAGCGCCGTGTATATGGGGATTGGCTATGAAATTGTTGCGGTTGAACTATGAGCCGTTGGAGATTTGGGCCTTTGTCTCCTCCCCGTAGTCTCACCGTGGACTTGTTGCGTGATCTCGAAGTTGACATGGCCCGAAAATTGCTGATCGTGGTCAGTGCCATTATTAGTGGTGTGTTTTTGAGCGTGTGTTAGTCGTTGTGTTAGAACCAGAGAGAAAAGTTTCATCAAAATAAAAAGCTGTTTTGTCTCCGAGTATTGACAACTGAAGTTCTTTCCCGCAGACTTCACCGTTGCTTCAAGCGCTTCACTAGCTTAGCAACCAGGAGAAAGAAAAAACAAAGTAATTTCACTTTGAATCTGATCACCAACTGAACTCTGGGCAATTTCCTTGTTCCCCTCTCAAGCCAGATGGTTCTTTTTTCTTTTTATCATCTGGACGTTTAGCTGCACTATTTACTAAAAGTGTACTCTAAACCTTATCATTAGTCCTTCAATAAAATCTGTCTTTTCTTTCATTGGTCTTTGTCAACCTCATTCATCCTCCACCATTGCTTAAATTATCAGAAAAAAATGACGAAAACTAATAAGAATTATTAGCTCCATGACCTTGTTTTATGATTCCTTTATTGTTATGATTTAGACATGAGAATTTCCCCCCAGATTCTCCTGTCTTAGCTCAGGAAAAATCAGAGGTGAAATTATTGGATTGTGAGAGCTGCAACCTAACTTTTTCTATCCTAGTATGAATAGACTGACTGGTGGCACGGTGGGCAGTGGGACTGGCTGAGATAGGGTCACTGGGGTAGACCCTGGAAAGGGTTCCAATCTTCCCTGCAGCCCCTTCCCCTCTCTTTCTGTTTCCTTGCTGCCTAGGATAGATAAGAGCGTCTCTCTGCCAGACTCTTCTGCCATGAAGTTCTCACCTCTAGCCCAGAGCAAAGGAGTTGGCAGTACAATGGCTGAGACCCTGATATCATAAGCCAAAATATACTTTTCCTCCTCTAAGTTGTTGTTGTGTATCTTGGATGCACTGAGGCAGAAGCTGACAAAAACACTTATCAAACTTCTCTGATATTATATATGTTTTATGAAAATTTTATGTTTTTAATATCACCTTTTATGGTATAGCATGCAATACATTATAAAAAATTATGCTATAACATAATGACATTGTTTGAACTAATGAATAAAACAATAAATATCCTGTCTTCCTATATGGAGAGATGCTAGAAGGTCAAAACATACTGAGGGAAAATCACTTGTAGAGGAAACAACTACAAATGCTATAACACATCAGAGGTGAAATGATCTTGATGTGGAATGTTAAGGTAAATAAATCAGCTAATGCACTTGTATCTAAAATTGTTAAATAATAGGCAAGACAAAAAGCCATAAAGTGCTGCTTGATATGATACATATGAATTAAGCAACACTACCTCTGATACATTTCATCCAATATTGAACATGAATACACTTTAACTCTGTTAAGAGAACCATGGGACAGAGAACTATACTAAGTACCACAGCAATGTACAATCACTGAATCCAGAATGTAGAAAATTCTCAATGACAAGTTGGCAAGATTTTTGATAGAGTAATACTACAAGAAGAAAATGAAAAAGTCTGAAGAGTTGTAAGTCAAATATAATGTATGGATTTCATTTAGATCTAAATTCTAAACAATGGCACCAAAAGCCCACAAAACATATTTTTATAAGTATAAAAATAATTTTAAAACTATTAGTAAAAATTAATGGAACTTGTAGACTAACTGATAAGGAAATATATTTAAATTTGTTAAATTATGTTGATATTAATGTTAAAAGACCTTATAAGTTAACATAGCTGAAATGTTTATGATTTAATTAAATTTTGTCCAGTTACATACTTTCAAATATTACATAGTAAAGAAGTGCAATGACATTAAAAAAGGAAGAATGTTGAAACAGATTATGATCATGATGAGTCATTACAAAGTCTCCTTATTCCTGTTTATTTTTTGAAAATTTTCTAAAAACATAATATAGCTTAATAGACTATTAGTTTACTTTCACTTCTTTATATATCGAAAGGTGGGTTTTTATTTTCTCATTTGCTCAACGTGGTTACATTTTGATATATAACATCAAAATTAGGGCAGTCATTCAGGTACAAGAGCTATTATTATTTACTGTTTTATTCTCTTAGAACTCTGAAAGTAACAGAATGCCATTTAGTTTTTACTCATAAGATATAATTTAGAATCATTAACATAATATTGAAAACAATTACTCTCCTGTTCCCTGAAACATTTGTTAGACGTATCACTTTAAATAGAAGTGGTGACAACCACTGAATTAGTTATCTCCTTCAAAAGATACTTTTCAGGTGTTCATGGAAGAGTTGTACTTTTGTTTCATAATTTTTTAAAGGATTTAGCAATAATAAAAGATTCAAAATCAAAAGACATTAAAAATAATAAATATAGCTCAGGAGCTGAGACAGGTGAATCTTGAGTCAAAGCAGACTCAGCAATGGCAGCGACTAAGCAAACTCAGTGAGATCCTATCGTCTAAATAAAATACAAAATTAGGGATGGGGATATGGCTCAGTGGTACAGTACCCCTGAATTCACTCCCCTGGTACAAAAGTGAATGATGATGATGATGATAATAATGAATAATAATAATAATAATAATAATATATAATAAACAACCATGGATACATTTTAAGAAAAAAAAAAAACAGGTCCAAAAGTTATAAGCATTGAAAACCTTCATTTGGAGCAGTTTGTTTTGCAATATACTGTTCCAATTATGGAGGTTCCCATTATATAAATGACAATATTGAACATCAAAAAAGTCTGATTTTTGTGCTTTTGGATATGTTACTTTAAGTTAGTATACACATGTAACTTACTCATTAAAATAATTAAGGTGTGGAAAATTAAAACCTTTCCTCAGGATATCGTTACAATTAGATATTGATGAAATAATGTAGCAATTTTTAAATTAGAAGATCAGATTCTAGAATAGGTCTTATAAGCCATGTGACCATGGGCTAACTTTGAATCTTTAGTGTCCGCAATACTTTACTCAATCTATTGGTGAATATGAATTGATAATAAATGAGTGAAAGCAATTTCTTATTTCAAAACTGATTAAGACTATAAAACATTAAATGTTTCTGTAGTAGGTAGCAATGTCATTTCATAAACTCCATTTTTTTTTCTTTCATTTCCATATTTTCATCTGGATTGTAAAAAATGTCATTTCTATTATTTGGAATTTTTAAGCCTTTTTTCAAATATTGTTTCTGATTTTTAAGGCTCCTGTAAGGTCAGTTAGTTGTTGAGTGTAGGGTAGTAATGAGTGCCACACGGGCCATATAGTACAGCCTAAAAACCACTGAGTGTCTATATGTGTTTCTCTAGGTCTTTCTCCTAGTCAATGTAGGTCAAGGCTCAGTCAATTCCATTTTATCATACCCTCCCTTCCAGTCCTTTGCTTTAACTCTTCTTATTCTGTCCTACTAAGTAAGTCCCGTGTAGATACTTCCCATTTGCTAACCCTTCCTTGTCCCATATCACATACTGTAATAATTCCAATGTTCTCCATACCTTGCTAGCATGTGAGATTTCATTACCTCCTAAGAACCAAGTGATCCTTTTCCTATGATTCTTGGAAAGAAATTTTAATAGTTTCCTGACAAGGGATTCTCCTGGACTATTGCCCATAATCTGATTTTTTTTTAAATTTTATAATGAACTAAAGCATTGGACTCTAAAGTCAGACTAGGGTTGAAAATCAACAGCCATCCACTTACTAGATTTACCATGGTTATTTTATTGCTCTACACATTGCATTTTTCATTTAATAAAAAGGAATATTGCCAATTAGCTGGGCTGGCAAACCTATGCTTGGTTCACAAAATCTGAACTAACAACAAAACTGAGAAAATGCGAAAAAGCATGCGAGCACACAGAAATACCTTTTCAAAATCCCAATTGGCTCTAGACTTAGGGGTCCAGTGGAAAGAGAGAGAAGAGAATGCCTGAGACCCTTTTTATTGAGGAGAAAGACAACTCCGAAGTTCCTCACCCAAATGAGTCAAGGATTCGGGTTTTCAGGAGCTGGTGGCCCAGACCCCCCTCATTGGTGATTGCCCACTCCCAACAGCTTCATTCCCCGGCAAAGCAGAAGTGTGTAGAATCCCCATCTTCCAAGCAGCCTGACCAGCTCTCACACCTCTGTCACTCAGGGCTAAGGGTACGGTGCTCACACCTATATGGCAGCTTCCTGACAAGGAATAATACTAGCAACCTACCTCATAGAATATGATATGTATAAATAACAAACTTTATGCATTTGGATAGTACTATATATTAGACAAGCAGTGTTAACTAAATTGTTCCCTATGAACTTCTCTGCATGGACTTTGGGAAGCAAAAGTCTGAGAAAAGGAGAAAAGTTTTCTTTATCTTGATTTGCATTTATTATCTTTTGTATAAGGTGTGAGCACAGAATAACTTAGGTGCGTCATAAAGCTGTAGTGGGAAAGGACCAAGTGGGAGTAAAAAGGGAGTAGTAAACGAAGACATGAAACTATTCATTAGTGAAGTTGATGGAATGGAGTTTGTAGACATCATTGCTCTTGCATAAAGCCATTGAGCATTACGGCTATCGGAAAAGTGTTTTCTCACCAGTGGTCACTCAGGAACTCAAATTGCCATCAACAGATTAAATTCCTGTTTACATAACCTGTCCATTCCTAGGGCAACTGTCCCCTTACCTATGTTAGACACGAGCCATTGCCTGCTCTGTGTTCCATCCTCAGTAAATTCAAGGAAATAGTCCCCTCAAAGCACCCACATCTCTTCTAAGCACATCTCACAGGATGGGCCTCTCAGTCTAAAATGACATATGTACCTTCAAGAAAAGCCAGAACCAAAATACTTTCCTGGGTAGAACATTTGCCTACATAGAGTAGGGGTTATCTTACTAAGGGTAAAAGGAAAAAAAAAATCATGCAAGTGGTGCGTTGTTTAATTTCAATATGGTAAATATATTAAACCCTACAACCGTTATGTTAACTTCCTATTAATTAGTTTGCAAATGTGTTTCTTTGTTGCTATTCAGTGAAGCTGACAAGAAGTTATTAATGGTAAAAATTTAAAAATATTTTCACATTGATAAAATTGCTGTTGCCTATATATCATCCTTATGTGGAATTTTGGAAAATTGATATGTTTTATTCGGCGTTGACTCTAAATTGTATCAACAGATGGTCCCCAACTTAATGATGTTTGACTTTTAAATATTCCAGGGTTAAGAGTATTAGATGAATTTCTGAGTAAGGATATTTTCAATTTACTTTGAATAGATGAAATTCTGCGTAAGGATTATTTTTTCAATTTACTTTGAATTTATCAGGATATAAAACACCACAGCATAAATCAAGGATAAGAATTTGTATACTTCTTTTTATGACAATAAATAGTATACATTTGAATAATAGTGGTATTTTAGAATCATATTTTAATCAAACTTGCTTCCTGTTCACACCATTTTGTTTCACAAAGCACTTGTCTAGGAGAAATTTAAAATAGCATTGCTCCAAAGCCTACCTTTAAATACTGCTTTGCAATTAACTGTGGACCTTTTGATAAGATAAACTTTCTCTGAAAATGTTCGCAATCATATTTTAAGAATGGGATATTTATTACCCTTAAGTAGTTAGGCGAAAAAAATATATTCAGCATATATAAGTTCTAGTATAACAGGGACTAGTATTCATTAAATTTAGTTCTGTTCTTCTTATTTTTTTCTTACTCTTTGTGAGTTAAGTAGAATTGTTTCCCATTTTCTAGACAGGAAAGCGAGGAGGGCATGGGAAAATACACAAAATACTGAACTGATGAAGTCTCCACGCGTCCCCACACCCAGCCCGTCTTATCACCTTCATTTGAAAATTCCTGATGAAAAGAACTTTCCAAATCTTTTAACCTCAATCCACTTACTTTTGTTTACACAGTCTGAAATCACCAATGAGTCTCATTTTCGTAAGTGAGAAGAAGAAATGAAAAGAGAACCATTTCACCAACTATTTTGTCTGACATCTTCCAGTTCGTATAATTCACTGTTCTACACTAATTTTTCATTTGACTAATCGCTCATTCTCCTTTCACCTTATTTACAGTTTCAGTCTATTACTGGGTTTGTTAACTGTGTCCTCATTGCTTTATACCAATTGTGAGGTAAAGAATGTGCAAGAAACAAGAGAGAATTTTAATTAACCAAGTTAAATATTATAGCTTTGTATGTAATTCTCTTATGTTTTCTTTTTGTTTACCTGTGATCATCTAGTTATTGCATGTAAGCTTCATCAGACAAGGTAGAGAGAAAACAGGAAGTTGCTACCTACTTGGCCTTGCCCTCCTGACCCAACCTGCCACCTTCCCATCCGTTTTGCTTGGAGATGGATTGGTCCTTTTGTGATAAATTCTGAACCATATCGCTGAATGAAATTCAGCCTTACTCTGAAGATAACTCGTTTTCCTTTTTTTGTTTGGTACTGGGGATTGAAACTCAGGGGCACCGACCGCTGAGCCACATCACCCAGCTCTATTTTGTGTTTTTTAATTTGGAGACAGGTCTCACTGAGTTGCTTAGGCCTCACCATTCGCTGACGTGGCTTTGGAATCTCAATGATCCTCATGTCTCAGTCTTCCCAGCCACTTGTATTACAGGACGTGCACTACCGCGTCCCCAGATGAAGATAACTCTTGATCCCAGGCCAAGCTCAACTTCACTAAGCTAAACCGAATAGAATTTCTCATTATGCAGTCTTCTGCCTTGATTGAATAAGTTGTAATGCCACAGACTTTTTGCATTCATGTAGCAATTGTGAGCATCGGTGGAAATACGATCTCTACAAAGTCAAACCCACATTGCAGAAAAAGGAAGTAAGAGAAGTGGTGGAGGAGAGAAAGAGGATAGACCGAGTGTGTGAGAGGAGAGAGAGGGAGCAGCAAGCCAGTATTTCCTGTCCCTCAGAATTTATTTACTCCTTGATGAAAATTCATCTTTATTAAACTCAAGGACAAGTTTTCAATTCTAGAAGAGATTGTTATTAACAATAGTCACATTGAAGGTTATTCTAAATGTGGGTTTTGGTCACTTATATATAGATACCACAAATTTTGAACAAGAATCTTGTTGAACTCTTATTTTACATATCAGAAAAAAATTATTTGAGATGGAAATAATATCCACACAGAAAGGTAATACACTCATTCATGTTATTTATTCACCCGTAACATATATTGTAGTATATTTTCTGTGCCATAGACGTATATACGTCTAGAAATATGGTTAAACCAGTTTTTAAAAAAACTCTTTGCCTCTAAAGTGGACTGCAATTAAACAAATCATTGCGCAAGTGGAAAATGATGCATTCTTTAAGGAACCAAATGCAAAGTGCTAAAGGGAACATAAAAAATGGACAGTACAATACTGTCAGCTCCAAATTGCCTGCCTGAAGAAATTATCCTATCTTTACATATTTAATTGAATCATCAACTGAAATGAAAGTATACTCATCAGGAAGTTAAATTATTGTAGGTTCTTCATCTATTAATCATTAACACATCATAAGTTATTTCAAGAAACTTAACAGTCAGTGTGAGCAACAAGATAAATAAATATCACCTGACCAATCTCTCTTAAACTCCCTCTCATGTCACAAGAGATAATGGTTATTTGGTGTAGTTCTCACGGACTTATGCTAGAGACCCCAGGTTTTATGTTGATTAATTGCTAAATAATATCTCTCCTTTCCTCTTGCTCTTTTGGGTATGCTGCAGAATGAAAGAAGCAGCTACTGAACAAGTTCCGTAGAATATTTTAGTAAGATACAACCTTGAAAGAGATTTTGCTGAAATCAATAATTGATATTTTTATGTATGCATGTATACACAAACAGCGCCTTGGGTGAATTTTATTGTTAGTAAATATTAGAAAATGTGAATATAAAGTATATAAGTTAACCTTTGTACCGTTTATTTTAGTAAAGCTCTTTTCCTTTTTGATACTTTCACTAGGGTGTGTATGTGGTACATATAAGAGTTTGTATAAAATATTACTGTTTTGTATGTTCTTTTGAAATAGTAAAAAGAACCTCACGTAAAAGTACTATTTAAAGATTTATTTTTAATTTCCCCCAAGAGAATGTGGAAAAATATCCAATACACCTTGAAATTTTTCATAAAACATTGTCATTCTAGAAGTTCTAAAACCCAGAAAAATAATCAAAAGCAGTAGAGTTAAATAATGAGCTTTTCAGTTGATTGAAAGTCCCCTAAAATTTTATGTCGCATATTCTTTCATTGCTTCTGAAAACAATAAAGGAGAAATAGAGCTATCAAGCAAAATAATTCTGTAAGAAAGAGAAAATATAGAATTCACACAGGAAGAAAGAAATGAATTTTGCAAAATTAAATACCTCATATAAATACCCCTGTAGGAAAAAGTATTGAAAGGTTTTTTTGTTTTTTTTGCTGTTTTGTTTTTTTTTGTTGTAAATGTGTTATGATGTGCTTGGGAAGTGAACAGTAATAGTATACCATTGAAATTCAGTCAATAAATAAAAGGAAAATAATAGATACAGTAAAATATAGAACTATCTCATCCAAAGACTGACGATTTAAAATTAATTTAAATGTGACCAAATTGGATAGATGGACATTGACTTGATTAATACTTGCAACAGTACTAGTAAGATGTAAAGGGAAAGTGGGATGTGGGTTTAAAAGTGAACATATTTTTCAATTTCTATAATAAATGTAAATATAAGTAAATAAAGAAAAATCCAGGTAAAAGGAAGTATAAGCATGTTATTGAAGAATGCAGCAATAAAATAATACAAAGCAATATTTCGAAGAGTGCCTAGATTTTTCATCATGAGATCTTGGCACTCTGATGAAGCCCATGCAGGCAAGGAGAGAGCAATCAAAAGCAAGTGTCTTTATTTCTCCTCCCTGGGGAGAGCACAGTGCAGGAGGCAGGCCACTTGAATGATCCCAGAGCTGGTCACAGACTAGAAACAGGGGAAAACTGTGGCAAGTTCCCAAAGGCCCTGTTTCTAAAGTCACAATGGGATAGGGGTTAGTGTTTTAATTAAACACAAATTTGAAGGGGATAATATTACACTGTAGGAAAAGGAAAGATTCTTGCAGGGAAAAAAAATCAGAAATATTCTATATCTTGCTTAAGGTG
>JAKELJ010000922.1:0-13252 GCA_025594165.1 Tamias sibiricus
GTCAATAGACATTGAAATTAGTACTATATCAATTTAATTTTAACTGTCATAACAAGCCTATGAGATGGATGTTATTATTATTCTCATTTTACAGAGAAGAAAACTGAGAAAAGGAAGCTAAGGCAAGGTTTAAGTGCCCAAAGTCACAAAGCCAATGAACAGTGGAGGCACATTTGAATCCAAAGTTGTCTAACTGTAGGCTCTTATCATTAACCACGAAGATTGACTGTCTCTGAGATATGCCAGGCTGGCTTTTTAAACTTGTTTATTTTTAAAAAATAAAAGTAGCTGGTTGCTGTAGTGCATACCTGTAATCCCAGAGGCTTGGGAGGATATGAGGCAGGAAGAACTTAAGTACAAGTCCAGCCTGAGTCTCAAAATAAAAAATAAAAAGGGCTGGGATGTAGCTCAGTGGCAGAGCTCCTCTAGATTCCATTACCAGTACCACCCAACCCCCCAAATTATATATGTATGTATATGAATGAAAGTACATATGTATATGTGCATGTGTATGAGACATGATTCTATATTAGAAGACCCCAAATAGTCCACCATAAAACTTCTAGAACTCATAAATGAATTCAGCAAAGTAGCAGGATATAAAATCAACACCCATAAATCAAATGTACTTCTATACATCAGTGATGAACCCTCTGAAAGAGAAGTTAGGAAAATTACCCCATTCTCAATAGCCTAAAAAAAAAAAAAAAAAAAAAAAAAAAAAAAAAATAATATATATATATATATATAATAGGAGAAAGACCTCTACAATGAAAACTACAGAAAGAAATTGAAGAAGACCTTAGAAGATGGAAATATCTCCCTTGTTCTTGGATAGGCAGAATTAATATTGTCAAAATTACCATAAAATACAAATACCTTGGGAGGAGGTATTTGTATTCCTTTATTACTCCTATATCAACTCATAATTTTAATTTTAAAGGTCTTAGCTGACTTCTTCCACTCTGCTTTAGCCTGCAGTCTACTATTAGTAGGCCTATAGGATGTTTGCCTCTTAATTATAGAAGTTTTTTGGCAGATTCTCCTACTTATACAAATGTGAAAAAAGATCTTTGGGTGTTTTCATCTTTAAATCTTGGGACTTATAATTATAGAGATAAGTTGACTACAGAAGTACCTCCTCCTATGGTACAACCCTGTTTACAAGCTTTGACTCATTTAAATTATTCCTGGTCTGGAGTGAATAGACAATTTGGATTTCCCTCCTGGCATAAATGTATATTTCACAAAACAGGATTTAAATTTTTTCCAAAAAATTCTTCTTTTCCTATTTATGATTATTCTATTTCTTCTCCAGACTATAATTATTGGGAACATTTAAGAATAAACCCTATGTTTATTGGTCAATGGCAAGATGCATTAATACCAAAACCTGAACCTATCAATAGATGGTTCTTAGCTGGATGGGTTACTCCTCTTTATTTTGCTAAAATAAACAACATTATCAAGTTTATACAGAACTTCATAAGTTATTGGCTTCTTTAAATGTAATGTTTATCCACAGGGCTTGAGATAGAGCACCTGAGCTTCAGGTTGCTATGGCCTGTGTGAGATCTCCCCAAGCAATATTACTCAGAAACCAAGGAACATTAAAGATCTCCAAACTAAAGGATGAAACTTATGATGTTGTTTGTGATGGTTGTACATTGATAAATTGTATTGATCCTAGTATTTCAAAACCCAATAATATTTTGATTGTACATCAACCTTCTTATTTTACGTTGCCTGTTAAATTAGATTCTCCTTGGTATGATGATCCTGGGCTACAAGCATTAGAATTAATTAATCAAGCCCTAGATAGACCTAAATGATTTATAGCAGCTTTAACATTGGGAATTTCAGCATTAAAAGGTATAATAGGATCCATAGCAGCTTCTACTACCACACTAGATAAAGAAGTTCACAGTGCCCACCATGTAAATCAACTCTCACAAAACATTTCTGCCACCCTCATGATTCAAGAACAAATAGATAATAAATTAGAGGCTAGGGTTAATGCTTTGGTATATATAGGTAATCAGATTCAAAATATAAGAACCCGTGTGACAACCAGATGCCATTCTCAATTTAAATGGATGTGTGTTACTCCTCATATATATAATCATTCAGATAAATCTTGGTTAAAAATACAAAATCATTTGCAGGGTTTATGGAGTGACACTAATTTAACCTTAGATATAGAGGAATTACAAAAAAAGATAACAGACATGAGTCTGTTTCAGAAATAGCTGCTCCTGAGGTTGCTGATGCTTTTATGTCCAAAGTTTCTTCCTTGGTTTCAGGACATACTGAAGGAGCCCCAATGAGGAAGGGTTATTGCGGCTAGCTGGAAGCCATAAGTTCCACCTGATATGTATGTGACACACCTGTAGGCACCCGCAAAGCTAAAGGTATATAACCGGGTGAAAGCGGTCGGAGTTAGGACAATGAATTCATTCAGTCAGTCGTGCAGTCACTCGGTCGGTCAGAAGAAGAGTTCGGGTTGGAGAAGAAGAAAAGAATCAGAGCGGCCAGAACGTAGGCAGAGCGGTTACAGAAGAGAAACCAGATAGAAGAAGTAATGGCTGGTCAGAGTTAGGCCGAGGCTCCCGAGGAAGAAGAAGAAAGAAGAAAAAGAAAGAAGCTCTAAAAAATAATCTTTCTCTAAGCTAAGCTCTCTCTATCTTTCTTTCTCTCTCTCTAAGCTAAGAAGAAAGAAGAAAAGCTCTCTCTAATCTTTCTCTCTAAAAATCTTTCTTTCCCTCTCTAAGCTCTCTCTAAGAAAGTAGAAGTAAAAGTAGTAATAGCTTTACTCTGCCTCCGAGTTTTCCTCCCGTGGCGCAATGGCTGGCCATTTCAGGCAGCTTACAACATACCTGTTTTCTCTGTTGGTCAATGGAGGCATTAGCATATTTATAATTCTTGTCCTTGGTTTTTATCTTCAGGTCATCTTAAGAGTGTTAAGCCGTGGAATTCCTTCTGCTCATCTAGAACTACAATCACTTCATTTAAAACAACAAAAAAAGGGGGAAATGGAGAAGGTGTTCCAGCACTTGCTGTCTGACAAGGTCACAGCATGAATACAGCCGCAAAGCCGCTGTATCTGGAAACCGGAACCATGGAGTTATTTGATTTAATAATTTTTTTTATTATTGATACTTATGAAGTGGATGACAAGAAATTTGCCAATTCCAAAGGGAGAAAACATGTTGTTCGGACATGCAGGAATATTCCCAGAATGGGACTAAAAAACATAATTAGGAAATGTCCACAGGTGTGCAATGTTTCCCAAGAAATGAATAACAACAATGTTTTTTGGAAGTTCACAAAAATAAGATTACAAAGATTTCTAGGAGAAACTTAGGCAACAAGAGTTGTTTGCCCCTTAGTTAATAATTCCTACTGAGCCTTTTGTTCTAGGGCCACAACCCTTGCAAAGGCCTAATTACAGAGAAAGAATTATTTTACCCACAGTACAGGACCCACCATACATAGCCTTCTTGATTGAGGGAAGATTGTGGTGTCCTCCAGCAGACCCTCCTTTATCTTGCATAGGGATTTATGATGGAAAACTCATAGTTAATGTTGATGGCAAATGGGCTGACATACCGGGTTGACTTACAAAACTTACCTTTCAGTCAAAGACTACAAGGATTCAAGGCCTGGTGCACTTTAACACAAGAATAAAGAAACTCTCTGAGAAAGCAGCTCAACCATTTTATGAGAAAATAAATGTAGGCACTAATTAAAATAAGTTCTATAAGATATTTTTAGAATAATGTTAGAAATATTTTCAGATTCTTAGGTCTTTAGGTGTATGGGTTTTTAGATGCTTTAAGATTATAGATTTTAGGTTATGGTTTATAAATTTTAGGTTATCATTAGCATAAGATTTAAGGGGACTTTTAGATGGGAACCTTAGATTAGAAATAAAGTACAGGTGTATTTAAAGTTAAAGATTAATAATAGATTAGGAGACATGGAATCTGGTTACGTGGCCTGGCACCTGTTATACAAGGAATTGTTACATTCTGGGAGAATTACACATATCTGGAAACTGTAAAACAATTTTGTTAGAATGATCGTATACCTATAATGAAAAAAAAAATCATACAAATAAAGACCCAGAGAAAGCAGGATTAGCATTCTCTCTGGAGATTGTTCAAAAAGAACAAGTCCTCATCCCATTCTTTGTGCGGACGCCACTCATCCTTCAGGACCCCCTGGATCCCACCTCCCCCCCCCCCGCCCTGAGGCTGGACCCCGGCAGAGAAAGACCTCTACAATGAAAACTACAGAACACTAAAGAAAGAAATTGAAGAAGACTTTAGAAGATGGAATGATCTGCTTTGTTCTTGGATAGGCAGAATTAATATTGTCAAAATTATCATACTACCAAAAGCACTATGCACATTTAATGCAATTCCAGTCAAAATCCCGATGACAGTCCTCATAGAAATAGAAAAAGAAATCATGAAATTCATTTGGAAAAATAAGACACCCAGAATAGTCAGAGCAATCCTTAGCAATAAAAGTAAAGCAAGAGGCATCACAATGCCAAAAATTAAATTATACTGCAGAGCCATAGTAACAAAAACAGCATGGTATTATCACCAAAACAGACACACAGACCAATGGTACAGAATAGAAGACACAGAGAAAAACCCACATAAATACAGTTATTTCCTACTAGACAAAGGTGCCAAAAACATACATTGGAGAAAAGATAGGCTTTTCAACAAATGGTGCTGGGAAAACTGGAAATACATATGTAACAAAAGGAGTTTAAACCCTTATCTCTCATCCTGCAACTCAAAATAGATCAAGGACTTAGGCATTAGAACAGAGACCCTGTTCCTAACAGAAGAAAAAGTAGACCCAAATTTGTATCATGTCAGCATAAGAACTGACTTCCTTAATAAGACTCCTAAAGTACAAGAAGTAAAATCAAGAATCAATCAATGGGATGGAATCAAACCAGAAAGCTTCTTCATAGCAAAAGAAACACTCAAGACCATGAAGAGAGAGCCTACAGAATGGAAGAAAATCTCTGCCATCTGCACCTCAGATAGAGCATTAATCTCCCAGTTATATAAAGAACTCAAAATATGTAACACCAAAAATTAATAAATAAATAACCCAATCAACAAATGGACAAAGGAACTGAACAGGCACTTCACAGAAGCAGTACGAATGGTCCACAAATACACGAAGGAATGTTCAACATCTCTAGCAATTAGAGAAATGAAAATCAAACTACACTGAGATTTCATCTCACTCCAGTCAGAATGGCAATTATCAAGAATACAAGCCAGGGATGTAGGGGTAAATGCACTCATACACTGCTGTTGGAACTGCAAATTGGTGCAAACAGTATGGAAAGCAGTTTGGAGATTTCTCAGAAAACTTGAAATGGAATCACCATTTGACCCAGTTATACTACTCCTCAGTTTATACCCAAAGGACTTAAAATCAACATACTACAGTGATACAGCCACCTCAATGTTTATAGCAACTCAATTTGCAATAACTAAGCTATGGAAACAATCTAGGTGCCCTTCAACAGAAGAATGGATAAGAAAATGTGGTATATATACACTTTACTCAGCCATAAAGAAGAACAAAATTATGGCATTTGCCAGTAAATGGAATGACTTGAAGATTATTATGCTAAGTGAAATAAGCCAGTCCCAAAGAACCAAAGGCTGAATATTTTCTCTGATATGCAGATGCTAATTCATAATAAAGGGATAAGGGTTACAGAAGAAAAGAAGTACTTTAGATTAGACCAAGGGGAATGAAGGGAAGGGAGGGGAATGGGAATAGAAGAGATAGTAGAATGAATCATATGTTATTATCGTATGTGCATATATGATTACACGACCAATGTAATTCTGCATCATGTACAACCAGAAGAATGAGAAGTTATACTCCATATATGTATAATATGTCAAAATACATTCTAATCTCATGTACAACTAATTAGAATAAATAAACAAACAAACCAAAAAAAAAAAAAAAAGAGCTGGAGGCATGGGGCACAGCTCAGCATAGCTCAGTGGTGGAGCACTTGGCTTACATGAGAAAGATTCTGGGTTCAATCCCCAGTGAAGGATGAGAAAAAGGAGGAGGAACCAAATTATTATCAAATCGAGCTGTTTTATACTCCCATCTACACTGTGTGAGATTTCCCATTGCTCCCCATGATTATGTTTGTTTAAAAGACAGACTTTGACTTTGTGTCTTGACCTTCCCATTTTCCAGTGACATTTCCTTTTTTCGCTTGTATTCTGCCTCTTAGAAAAGAAAACACTTCTGAACTCTCCGTGAGAAATTAGTTCAGCAAGGCTCATGAAAAATCCTATACTTTAGAACTTAAATGTCCCCCCAAAGCCCCCCAAAGCCTTGTTCCCTAGAATGGTGCTATTGAGAAGTGGACACTTTAAGAAGTCAGGCCCAATGGGAGATCTTTAGGTCACTAGGGTGTGCCTTTGAAGAGGATAACTGGATTGCTGGACTCTGGTCTCTTCATCTCTCTCTTTTTTGCTCCCTGGCCATGAGGGGACCAGTTTTGCCTTGCTACACACTCTCACCATGATGCACCCCTGCAGGACCAAAGCAACATGGACTGAAACCTCTAACACTGTGATCCAAAAGAAACCTTTTTTTTTTTTTTAACTTGTAGATGGACACAATACCTTTATTTTATTTATTTATTTTTATGTGGTGCTGAGGATCAAACCCAGTGCCTCACACACACGAGACAAGTGCTCTGCCATTGAGCCACAATTCCAGCACCAAGAAAACTTTTTTATAAGGTGAATATTTCAAATGTTTGTTATAGTAACAGAAAGCTGACAAACACATAAGGAATGGGGGAAAAGAGAAAAAGAAAAAAAAAACAGGAATTTCCTAGAGATTCTTTGTCAGTTTAATTGTGGTCCCTTCAGAGCCTACACAAGAATTTTCTATTTTCCAGATTATAAGCAAATCCACTGTCCAGGAACCCACATGTTGACCAAAACCTACAAGTTTAATAAGGTCTTTTCTTTTCTTTCTTTTTTTTTTTTTGTTAATATTTATTTATTTACTTTAGTTGTACACAATGCAATGCATTTATGTTTACGTGGTGCTGAGGATCAAACCCGGGCCGCGCACGTGCGAGGCGAGTGCTTTGCCACTAAGCCACAACCCCAGCCCTGTTTTTTTTTTTTTTTTTTTTTTTTTTTTTTTTTTTTTTGGTACTGAGGATTGAACTCAGGGGCACTCGACCACTGGGCCACATCCCCAGCCCTTTTTTGTATTTTATTAGAGACAGGGTCTCACTGAGTTGCTTAGTGCCTTGCCATTGCTGAGGCTGGCTTTGAACTCGTGATCCTCCTGCCTCAGCCTCCCAAGTGCTGGGATTACAGGCATGCGCCACTGAGCCCGGCTTAATAAGGTCTTTTCAACAGATGTTATATATGATCAGCAATGAGTCATTCAGTAGATTTGATCTGTCTGAGGATAAGTAAGCCTCAAGAACGAAAGTTCCTCAAGGCAAGAGATTTGTCTGATGTCCAGAGCAGGGTAAAATACATAGTAGGTACTCAATACATTTTGTTGGTTATTCAATGTAAACATAGTGTGTCAAATGTAATTTCTAAATATCTCCATAACAAAACCAGTGACTATAGGTTTTGAATGTGTAAGATTTGTAAGGAAATGCAGATCAAGATCCTTCAGTTTCTGATTACATTTTTTATGTTAGTCAGTTTTCTGTTACTGTAATAAAATACATGAGATAATCAATTTAAAAAGAGGAAAGATTTATTTGGGATCAAAGTTTTGGAGGTTTAAGTCCCTGTTGCTTTTGGAGCTGTGATGAGATAGAACAGCATAGTGATAACATATGGTAGAGCAAACTCATGGCAGCCAGGAAGCAAAGAGTAGAATAGGAAGGAGCTAGGATCCCAGCATCCCCTTCAAGAGTATTTCCCCAGTGACCTAACTTCCTCTTATCATGCCCCACCTTTTAAAGTTTCCACAAAGTTCCAATAGTGATACTCTGAGGAAGGAACCTTTAACATGTGAGCCTTTAGGTGACATTCAAGGTCCAAACTATAAACAATGTTGATATCATCAAGCATGGCTGATTTAGCCTTAAAAGAACTGCACTACCAATTGAAATTTTTGTATTTGGATTCATTCTTTCATTCATCAAAAATACTCACAATGTAATCCCCGATGCTAACCATTGCACTAGATGATGGAGAAATAACAGTGAATAAGATACAAATGTCTCAAAATTTCAGTCTAGAGATAAAGGGACAAAACCACTGATAATTAGAACTCTGATGGCGGAAGCAGTGTAATCTGAGAGCGCAATGAGAGAGCAAAAACACACGGAGGGGAAGGGGCAAAGTCTCCTGGAGGAAGGGATGTTTAAGCGGAAATGACGATGATGAAATAATGAAAGAGAGGAAGGGTCTGAACCAAAACCAGGATGCGTAAGAGAAAAGGAAAGTGAACATTATCCAGAATAGCCACAGTGCTGAGTATATGAGAAGACTAAAGAGGACACTGGAGCATAAATTAGGGGTAGGATCATGGTAAACTACATCAAGAAATTGAGAGCAGAGGGCACTAAAGAAAGATTTTGAGGAGGCAAGTGATAGGGTCAATTTTTGTTTTTGTTTTTTAAGATACATTTTTTATTTATTTATTTATTTATTTGGTGCTGAGGATTGAACCCTGGGACTCGCACATGCTAGGCAAGTGCTCTACCACTGAGCCACAACCCCAGCCCGATAATGTCAGATTTGAACTGAGAAAGTTATTACCAAAATCTAAGCCCACAAAGATAACCTTTGGTAAGTAAGTGTCAGAGTAAAAATAATGAACTAAAATGATAGCTGTTTAGAAGATGGAATTGATAGGAACTGGTAGAAAAGTATGGGGTGAAACTAGGTACAGTGGCACATGCCTATAATCCCAGTGGCTCAGGAGGCTGAGGCAAGAGGATCAAGAGTTCAGTCAGCCCCAGCAATTTAGTGAGGCCCTAAGCTACTTAGTGAGACCCTGTCTCTACATAAAAATATAAAAAAAGGGCTGGGTCAGTGGGTAAGCACCCCTGGGTTCAATCCCTGGTACAAAAAAAAAAAAAAAAAAAAAAAAAAAAAAAAAAGCATGGGGTGAGAAGAGAGATAATTGTATATATCTACCCTGGCAGTTGGGTGAATGATTTACTGATATAAAACTGGTTTAGGGAAGAAGGTAGAATAGTTGGGTTTCATTTTAGGTGTGTTTCACTTGAAATGCCAGTGGATTATTCAATTGAAGATGTCAACTGGATGGATAAATCTTTTTTTTTTGGGGGGGTTGTGGAGACACCAGGGATTGAACTCAAGGGTACTCAACCACTGAGCCACATCCCCAGCCCTATTTTGTATTTACTTAGAGAGGGGGGGTCTGAGTTGTTTAGTGCCTCACAGTTGCTGAAGCTGTCTTTGAACTCACAATCTTCCTGTCTCAGCCTCCCTGAGCCACTGGGATTATAGGCGTGCGCCACCATGTCCAGCATGGATGGATAAATCTAAGAAAAATCCATGAATTCCATACATAAACTTCAGAGCTCTAGCAGCCACCAGGCACCGGGGCTGTGTCAATACTATGAAGGGAAATAGGTTTGATGACTATTTCTTATTTCCCTACCATGGGCTTGAGTTGATTTGATATTCAATTCTGGCTACCCAGTCTTCCTTGCTGAATGAGAACCTCGCAACCCTGGCATTTATGATGAGGCAAATCCTATCTGAGGAGCTCTTCTAGATCTGGTTCATTCCAGGTAGCTCACTGTATCACTAAGAGTCCTCCTAGTAATCCCTACACAGGGCTGCATTTGAGAGAACTGACTTAATGAGGTGGCAATGAAGATCATTTTGTTTGGAAACAAATAAAATCTGGCTTTTTAAGTGTTCCAAATAGAGTAATGCTGAACCCCTTTCTTTCTTTGTAATTGCCACAGACACATAATAGCCCTACAACCCCTCCACCATTCTAATCTTAATTCATCACTGCAAAAATTTAGCATTCTTCCAGAAAAGGGCTCAGCCTAGACTAGAATGGTGGTGAACCCTTGCCAAAACATAAGTCAGGTTGACCCCAGTCATTTAAAAATATTCTAGTGGCTTTCTCCAGCATCAGATTCATATATGTGCCCATCTCCCCCACCTTTAGAGAGCACTAAAGTGATCATCTAATTTGGTGTTAAACCTCTCATTTTTAACTAAATAATAACCACCAATGACACTTCACCTTTTCTTTTTTTTTTTTTTTTAACTGAATTTGTAAAGAAAGCAATCACAGTAAACTAAAATGAAAAAAATTTCAAACAAATTCTGAGGATGGTACCCTCCCCTCAAAGTCTCCAAGCTAATGAGCTGTACTTGGACATTAACACTTAACTACTGCTTCTTTTCTTTTCTTTTTCTTTTTCTTTCTTTCTTTCTTTTTACTTTTTTTTTTTTTTTTTTTTTTTTGGTACCTGCCCCTAGCTGTCTCAGGCCTCAGTTCCCACAATGACTTTGAATTGCTCTTGCAAACCCTGTCCCCATTCAGGTCTATCCTTTCCGATCGTGACCCCTGTTTCAGGGCTTCCTTCTCTTCTCCTCCATGCCAAGGTGGCCTGATAATGTTACTGCTTTGGCAATTACATAATATCAACTCAAAACAATTGAAAACCTCTATGGCTCGGCACAGAAAGTAATTGATGAAGACAGAGCAAATCTGTCAACTACAGTGCAACTGTAAGTTGCTGGAAAACAGAAAGTAAAGGAAGATTAGAAGGAGAGGATAAGGAAAGAGGCAAAGAATGAAGCGAAATTGTTAATAAATTTCCTCTATGCAGTATACTAGGTGCTTTCACATATTTCTCTCTTGATATTAACCTTCAGTAGCCTCCTTAATCCCCATTAGGAGCCTAAGCTTTTTATTTTTTTATTATAAAAGTTCAGAGAACCCTGGACTCCTGGTTTTAACGGGTCAGGTATTTTACAGTCCCATATAAGATTCTCTGTTACATGTAAGAGATTTAAATGAAAATGAATCTGTGTGATCATAATAATTCTTTCTTTTTGTCCTGCCCACCGTTGTTCTCAAATCTCTCTCTTTCAGGCTCACACCTGGTCTGAGATTATCAACAAAGCCTCAGCAGCCTAAATGTGGGAGGACTTGGGCCAAATGTAAGGAAAGGAAATAAATAATGGATGATTAACTTGACTGGTGACAGATTGTTGTAGAAGTACCAGAATCTGCAGTAGTGCAGATATAATTTTGCAGATCTGAAGAGATCTTGGATATGAGAAAAGGGAAAGAAAATATGGCCATCTTCAGGAGTGCCCTGATTACAAGCCCAAACATTCCATTATTATCACTGGGCAACCAGAGTGATCCCACACAATCCCAACATTTGTCGATGCTCATCAAGAATGTGATTTGAGGCAAATAGAAATATTCACCTGATCTAAAGGAGGTCTCTCCTGCTGTGTCTGAAATGACCCATCTGTCCCTTGGTTTCCCAATACCATCATCATATCACCAAAGGTAACATGTTGTATGAGTCAGGGACTCAAATCCAAAGGAAGTAGCTAAAAGGCTCTGGGAGGAGACAGTGATGTCAGCAGATGAAGGAATAGGAAGATGCAGATCTTCATTTCCCCACAAAGATACCAAGTTAACAATGTATGGACCAGCTGGGGTTGTGGCTCAGTGGTAGAGTGCTCGCCTAGCATGTGCGCGCCCTGGGTTCAATCCTCAGCACCACGTAAAAATAAAATTCATTGTGTACAACTAAAGCAAATAAATAAATATTAAAAAAAAAACAATGTATGGACCAGAATACCTCCAAGAACTCTAGCGACTGGTTGAGAAGATATAGCACTTCAGGTCATTGTAAATCCAAGAAGGGATTCCAGCAAAAGAGTGGGAAATTTTGCAGCAATTGGCACACCCATCCTGACCTTCCCAAATTGTGGCATAGTGCTAAGCAACAGCGAAGAAACCCCTTTCATCAGGGCTTCTCCCTCCAGCATGGAAATAAAAAGGACCATGCGTTAAATGTTCTGGCTTATAGCATCACCTGACTTGGAGTGCTTATGGGACCAGAAAAGAGACTGTAAGCCACTGAAAACAAAGGTGGACAGCCAGCAGGCTCCAGCTACATGACACCAAGAGGAACAAGATAACAGAAAAGATTTGAGAGATTCTTGAACCTCCAGGAGGAATAACTGGTGAAGGTTTTCCCCTTCATGAAGCCAAAGACCAGGAAAGTTGGCTGTTTTTTGAAATTCCCAAACACCAGCAAAAAAATTATAAGATATTCAAAGAAACAGGGAAATACAATTAAATGATCAAAATAAAATTCCAGAAAACAATCCTAAAGAAATGCAATCTATGAGCTGCCTGAAAAAGAATTTAAAATAACCATTAAAAAGACGTTCAGTGATCTACAAGAGAAAATACATAGGCAGCTAAATGAAAGCAGGAAAATGATGCATGGACAAAATGAAATTAACAGAGACAGAAACTATTTTTTAAAAATGAACCACACAGATATTCTGAAGCTTAATAATATAATAACTAAACTGAAAATTATTATAGAAATCTAACAGCAGACTTATCAGGCAGAAGAAATAATCAACAAACTTGATTATGGGTCATTTGAAGTAATCAAGTCAGAGGAGCACAAACTAAAAAGAATGAGGAAAAGTAAAGAGAGCTTAATAGACTTAATGAACACCATCAAATAGACTAATGTTTAAATGATGGGAATCCTAGAATACAGACAAAAGGGACAGTAAGCTTATTTGAAGAAATAATGGCTTAAACCTCCGTAAGTCTGAAGGGAAAAAAAAATGAACATAGAGATTTAAGAAGCTGAAAGAACTCCAACTTGGAAAAATTCAAAGAGTATCACAACAAGACACATTATAACCAAACATCTAAAATTAAAGTCAAAGAAGACATCTTGAAAGAACCAAAGCAATGTCACACAAAAATGAGCTTCCATATGATTAAGCAGTGAAAGTTTTCTCAAGAGAAACTACAGGTTTAAAGGGAGTAGCATAACATGTTCAAAGTATTGAAAGGAAAAAAAAAACTCAATAAAGAATACTCTTTATATGCCAGTGGAAAATATTTTGTTGAAACTTTTTTTTTGTGTGTAAGTTCAAGAGAAATATTTGAATGTCATTTTTATCTTTGTTCTGTCTTT
>JAKELJ010000923.1:0-13247 GCA_025594165.1 Tamias sibiricus
ACCAGAGATATGCAAAATTGTGCTCTATAAGTATAATATGAAATGTAATGCATTTCTGCTGTCATTTATAACAACTTAGAATTAAAAAATAAAAAATTAAAAATTAGCTGCCCGCTGGAAGGAGTGACCCAGCCGCCAGTGTCCCTGGCCGCCTGGGCCCAGAGTAGCAGCTCCCTGCTGCTGCATGCAGGGCCAGACCTGGGGAAGGGCTTCCTCCATTATCGGGAAGAGTGCGACCTGCCCATTTGCGCGACCAGAGCAAGAGGTAGACTCCCACCCGCTGGAAGGAGAAACCCAGCCACCAGTTTGCCTGGTCTTCAGGGCCCAGAACAGCATCTCCCGGCTGCTGCACGCGGGGCCAGACCTGGCGAAGTGCTTCCTCCACTCCCTGGGGGAGTGCGACCTGCCCAGCTGCAACCAGAGCAAGAGGTAGGCACCTGCCCGCTGGAAGGAGAGAACCCGCTGCCAGTTTGCCTGGCTTCCAAGGCCCATAGTAGCATCTCCCTGCTGCTGTAAGCAGGGCCCAGCCTGAGGATAAGCCCCTTCCACTATTCCACTGTGCCACTCTGCAAGGACCAAAGGTGCAGCCTTGACTCCACTAACAGGGTTGCTGACTGTACATGATCTGGGTCAGGTGGCTTAAACTGGAAGGGAAAAAAAGAAGGGCTTCCAAGGGTCCATTTTGTTTGAGACTTGTTCTTGGGTTCAACGTTTTTGTTTTTATTTGCTTGTTTGTTTGTTTTGTTGTTTCTTGGGAGTTTTTTGTTTTTGTTTTGATTGACAGTGTGTTTGTGTGCTTCTGCTCCTCTTTTCTTTCTTTTCTTCCTTCTCACTTTTATATTTTTTTTTCTTCCTTCATCTTCCCTATTTACACCCTGCCATTGCATTCTCAACAGAGGCAAAAACAAGTTATACGCACAAATTGAGATTTCTAGAACGTGTACAATTGAAATATATAGCAAAGTGGTGTTATATATGGTTTATTCTCTATTTTCTAGACTTATTCTCTCTCTCCTCTCTCTTACACTAATTACTACTCCTTGGTTATTTTTTTTTCTCTTTTTTTTTTTTTTCTTTTCCATCTTTCTTTATTTCTCCTCTCAACTACCGCATAAGTTAGGTTTATATGTAAATCAGTCTTTCCATCTATTCATTCACTTCATTCTCTTTCCCTCTCTCGTCGGCTGATACTAAACCACTTCCATAGAACTCTCTTTTCATACTTTCTAAGAAAGAACAAGTCAATACACTCACTTCCTTCTTCCTAAACATATTACCTCTCTGTCCATTACTTGAAACTTTAAAACCCCATCAGAAGCATACAGAGTAAATTGGAAACAACATCTGGGTTAACTAAATCTGTACATTGTGATCAAACTGGGATTCTCTGAATAGTAAGTGTTTGATTTTAAAGTGTAAAGGAAATATAAGGGGATCTGATAGCATTGTACTATAGGAGCAACATAAGGTTTTAAGGTAAAATCAAAGTAGACAAGGTCCCACAGTGCAGGTAGAATAGACGCACAAGCAATATGAAGAAACAAGGGAAGAAAGTGACACAAACAAATCAATATACCTCCTCAGTAGATTCCATACCATGCACAGTTGGTGCAATGCCAGAGATGGAATTCAGAAATTACATATTCCAAATGTTAGCGGAACTTAAGAATGAACTCAAAAATGAGATGAGGGAGCAAATACAGGAGGTGAAAGATCATTTTGACAAAGAACTCCATAAACAAATACAGGAAGTAAAAGATTACTTCAATAGGGAGATAGAGGCTCTAAAGAGAAAACCAAACAGAAATTCCAGAAATGAAAGAAGCAATAAATCAAAATAAAAGCTCAATCGAAAGTATCACCAACAGAGTAGATCACTTGGAAGAAAGAACCTCAGACAATGAAGACAAAATATATATCCTAGAGAAAAATCTAGATTACACAGCAAAAATGGTAAGAAACCAAGAACAGAACATTCAAGAATTATGGGACAACATAAAAAGACCAAACATAAGAGTGATTGGGGTAGAGGAGGGAGCAGAGTTTCAAGCCAAAGGAATGAGTAATTTATTTAATGAAATAATTACAGAAAATTTTCCAAACTTGAGGAATGAAGGGGAAAACCAAGTTCAAGAGGCCTACCGAACACCAAACATACAAAATCACAACAGATCCACACCAAGACACATTATAATGAAAATGCCTAATATACTGAGCAAGGAGAGAATATTAAAAGCCACAAGAGAAAGGAAGCAGATTACATATAGGGGGAAACCAATCAGACTATGTTCAGATTTTTCTACCCAGACCTTAAAAGCAAGAAGATCCTGGAATAGCATATTTCAAGCTCTGAAGGAAAAGGGATGTCAACCAAGAATCTTATATCCAGCAAAATTGAGCTTTAGATTTGAAGATGAAATAAAAACCTTCCACGACAAGCAAAAGTTAAAAGATTTCACATCTCGAAAGCCACCACTTCTGAACATCCTGGGCAAAATTTTTCATGAAGAAGAAGAGAAAAATAACAATGAAAATCAACAAAGGGAGATATTAAACTAAGGGAAATACCAACCAGAAGAGAAACCAAATCAAGCTAAAGATCATCATACAAATAAAAATGGATGGGAATAAAAATCACATCTCAATAATAACCCTGAATGTTAATGGCCTAAACTCGCCATTCAAAAGACACAGATTATCTGAATGGATTAAAAGAAATGACCCAACAATCTGCTGTCTCCAAGAAACACACCTCATAGAAAAAGACATCAATAGACTGAAGGTAAAAGGCTGGGAAAAGTCTTATCACTCACATGGCCTGCGGAAGCAAGCAGGGGTTTCCATTCTCATTTCAAATAAGGTAGACTTCAAGCCAAAGTTAATCAAAAGGGACAAAGATGGATATTTCTTACTACTTAAGGGAACCATTCATCAAGAGGATATAACAATCATAAATCTATATGCCCCAAATAATGGAGCACCTACATTCATCAAACAAACACTTCTCAAGTTCAAGAGTAAAAATTGACCACAACACAGTTATTCTAGGGGATTTCAACACACCTCTCTCACCAATGGATAGATCATCCAAACAAAAACTAAACAAAGAAATCTTAGGCCTCCTTAAAACAATTAATAACTTAGATCTAACGGACATATATAGAATATTTCATCCCTCAGTAAATGAATACACTTTTTTCTCAGCAGCACATGGCTCCTTCTCCAAAATAGATCATATATTATGTCACAAGGCAAATCTCAGCAAATATAAAAAAATAGAAATACTACCCTGCATGCTATCAGACCATAAAGGGATGAAATTGGAAATCAACGACAAAACAAGGAATAAGAAAAACTACTCCAACAACTGGAAGCTAAGCAACATGCTACTGAATGAACAAGGGGTTGAAGAAGACATCAAAGAGGAGATTAAAAAATTCCTTTCCTAGAGGTAAATGAGAACACAGATACATCGTATAGAAATCTCTGGGACACTATGAAGGCAGTAGTAAGAGGAAAATTCATTGCACTGAGTTCATTCTTTAAAAGGAAAAAAAAACCAACAAATAAACGACTTAACATCACACCTCCAAGCACTAGAAAAAGAAGAACAGATCAACACCAAGAGCAGCAGAAGACAGGAAATAATTAAAATCAGAGCAGAAATTAATGAAATTGAGACTAAGGAAACAATTCAAAGAATTGACAAAACTAAAAGTTGGTTCTTTGAAAAAATAAACAAAATTGACAGACCCTTAGCAATGCTAACGAAAAGAAGAAGAGAAAAAACTCAAATCACTAACATTTGTGATGAAAAAGGGAATATCACAACAAACACCTCAGATATACAGAAAATAATTAGAAATTACTTTGAAAACTTGTACTCTAATAAAACAGAAAATGCTGAATGCATTGACAGATTTCTAGAGTCATATGATTTGCCTAAACTGGATCTGGAGGCAATACACAATTTAAACAGATCGATTACAAGCAAAGAAATAGAAGATGTCATCAAAAAGCTACCAACAAGGAAAAGTCCAGGACCTGATGGGTTTACAGCAGAGTTCTACAAGACTTTCAAAGAAGAACTAATACCAATGCTCTTCAAACTATTTCAAGAAATAGAAAAAGAGGGAGCTCTTCCAGACTCTTTCTATGAGGCCAATATTACATTAATTCCAAAGCCAGGCAAAGACACATCCAAAAAAGAAAACTTTAGGCCAATATCTTTAATGAACATAGATGCAAAAATCCTCAACAAGATTCTGGCAAATCGGATACAAAAACATATCAAAAAGATAGTGCACCACGATCAAGTGGGGTTTATTCTAGGGATGCAAGGCTGGTTCAACATTCGGAAATCAATAAACATAATACATCACATCAATAGACTTAAAGATAAAAATCATATGATTATCTCAATAGATGCAGAAAAAGCATTTGACAAAATACAGCACCCCTTTATGTTCAAAACACTGGAAAAACTAGGAATATCAGGACATATCTCAACATTATAAAAGCTATTTATGCAAGGCCCAGAGCTAACATTATCTTAAATGGAGAAAAATTGAAAGCATTCCCTCTAAAAACTGGAACAAGACAGGGATGCCCCCTCTCACCACTGCTATTTAACATAGTACTGGAAACTCTGGCAAGAGCAATTAGACAGACGAAAGAAATTAAAGGGATCAAGATAGGAAAAGAAGCCGGGCGCGGTGGCGCACGCCTGTAATCCCAGCACTTTGGGAGGCTGAGGCAGGAGGATCTCGAGTTCAAAGCCAGCCTCAGCAATGGCGAGGCACTTAACTCAGTGAGACCCTGTCTCTAATAAAATACAAAAAAGGGCTGGGATGTGGCCCAGTGGTCGAGTGCCCCTGAGTTCAATCCCCAGTACCACAAAAAAAAAAAAAAAAAAAAAAAAAAAAAAAAAAAAAAAAAAAAAAAAAGATAGGAAAAGAAGAGCTCAAATTAGCACTATTTGCTGATGACATGATAATCTACCTAGAAGACCCAAAAAACTCTACCAGAAAACTTTTACAACTAGTAAATGAATTTGGCAAAGTAGCAGGATACAAAATCAATACCCATAAGTCAAAGGCATTTTTGTACATCAGTGACAAAGCCTCTGAAAGGGAAATGATGAAAACTACCCCATTTACAATAGCATCAAAAAAAATAAAATACCTGGGAATCAACTTAACGAAAGAGGTGAAAGAGCTCTATAAGGAAAATTATAGAACACTAAAGAAAGAAATCATAGAAGAACTCAGAAGATGGAAAGACCTACCTTGCTCTTGGATAGGTAGAATCAATATTGTCAAAATGTCCATACTACCAAAAACATTATACAGATTTAATGCAATTCCAATCAAAATTCCAATGTCATTCTTCAAAGAAATAGAAAAAGCAGTCATGAAATTCATCTGGAGAAATAAGAGACCCAGAATAGCCAAAGCAATCCTGAGCAAGAAAAGTGAAGCAGGGGGCATCACCATACCGGACTTTAAATTATACTATAGAGCAATAGTAACAAAAACAGCATGGTATTGGCACCAAAACAGACTGGTGGACCAATGGTACAGAATTGAGGACACAGAGACTAATACATATAATTTCAGCTATCTTATATTAGACAAAGGTGCCAAAAATGTACAGTGGAGAAAGGATAGCCTCTTCAATAAATGGTGCTGGGAAAACTGGAAATCCATATGCAACAAAATGAAATTAAACCCTTGTCTCTCACCATGCAAAAAATTCAATTCAAAGTGGATCAAGGACCTAGGAATTAGACCAGAGACAATACACCTAATAGAAGAAAAAGTAAGCTCCAGTTTCCAACATGTCGGATTAGGCCCCAAGTTCCTTAATAAGAATCCTGTAGCACAAGAACTATTACCAAGAATTAATGAATGGGATAGATTTAAACTGAAAAGCTTCTTCTCAGCAAAAGAAACAATCAGTGAGGTGAATAGAGAGCCAACTAATTGGGAACAAATATTTAATACATGCACATCAGATAGAGCACTAATTTCTAGAATGTATATAGAACTAAAAAAACTTAACACCAAAAAAGCAAATAACCCAATCAATAAATGGGCTAAGAATTGAAAAGACACTTCTCAGAAGAAGATACACGATTAATCAACAAATACATGAAAAAATGCTCACATCACTGGCAATTAGAGAAATGCAAATCAAAACTACTCTAAGATTTCATTTCACTCCAGTCAGAATGGCAGCTATCAAGAACACAAACAACAATAAATGTTGGAGAGGATGTGGGGAAAAAGGCACACTCATACATTGCTGGTGGGACTGCAAAATGGTGCAACCGCTATGGAAAGCAGTATGGAGATTTCTTGGAAAAATGGGAATGGAACCACCCTATGACCCAGCCATCCCACTCCTGGGTCTATTCCCAAAAGACTTAAAAACAGCATATTACAGTGACACAGCCACTTCAATGTTTATAGCAGCACAATTCACAATAGCTAGGTTATGGAACCAACCTAGATGCCCCTCAGTAGATGAGTGGATAAAGAAAATATGGTATATATACAAAATGGAATTTTACTCAGCAATAAGAGAGAATAAAATAATGGCATTTGCAGGTAAATGGATGAAGTTGGAGAATATAATGCTAAGTGAAATTAGTCAATCTCAAAAATCCAAGTACCGAATGTTTTCTCTGATATAAGGAGGCTGGTTCACAGAGTTGTTGGAAGGGGGTACATAGGATCAGAGGAACACTAGAATGGTCAACGGAAAGGGAGGGGAGGGAGGGAAAAGGAGGGGGGGGGGGTTTGGAAAAAAATTGGTGATTGAATGAGATGGATATCATTAACCTAAATGCATGATTGAAGATCTGAATGGTACTTATATACTTTGTATACAAGCAGTTGTATGTAAAAAGATACTATACTTGTGCATGATGAATAAGTAAATAAATAATAAAAAAATAAAAAAAAATTAAAATTAAAAATATTTTTAAAAATCACACTGAAATCCATTATATGTAAACTTCATATGTGTTAAATAAAAATCCAAAACTATTGAGGTTATTTATGGCTTTTGTGGCATGTATACATTCTTCTCTATTTTCCTTTCAGTATGTAACTGCATTGCACATAAACTACTCCCCTCCCACTTGTAGGTTTGGTGGATGTTCTTCTATTGAAAGTCAAAATGCATTTCGAAACATTGACATTTTCTCTGCCTTTGCACTGAGTTCAGGAATGCTTGTGGAATGGTAGTTTGAACTCAGACAATGTATATGTAGCCAAGGCAAGGGAAAAGGGAAGTATACCTTGTTTTGGCTTTTCACAGCACAAGAAGCATATAAAAAAAGCATTGCCCAATCAGTGTTTCAAATATCATTTGTTCTTTTGGGAAATATTTTATTATTAAGTAAAAAAATTTCATATAAAAGCACTGTTTGCGTAGGTTTTTTGTTTGTTTGTTTGTTTGTTTTTGTTTTTGTTTTGGTACCAGGGATTGAACTCATGGGCACTCGACCACTGGGCCACATCCCCAGCCCTTTTTTTTGTATTTTATTAGAGACAGGGTCTCACTGACTTGCTAAGTGCCTCACCATTGCTGAGGCTGGCCTCCAACTTGCAATTTTCCTGCCTCAGCCTCCCAAGTGCTGGGATTACAGGCATGCGCCACCATGCCCGGCCTAGTTTTTTTAATGTTGAATTCATAAATAAAACATTGCTAAATCTACAGAAGTGTTAATATCCAAAAACATTTACATATTTTTAGGAGTGAATAAGGGCAGTTACTCTATAGAAAATGTTTCAATATTGTATCAAAAACATCACTAACAAACACCTTAGAACTGCTGGGCAATTAATTTTTGTAGCAGAACAATTTAGGTTTTTAAGATTTTATTTCTGAAGAAGGGAAAATAGTAGAGGAGAGGAACAAAAGGGGAGGGAGGCAAGGAGTGGAAGTATAGATACTGAGTAATTGTGCTGCTATAAACATTGAATTGGGTATTGTGGTACCTCCAGCCTTTTATGGTTCCAAATTGCTTTCACTATTCTTGTTCTTTTATTCTACCATATACATTTTAGAAATGCTTTTCATAGTTCTGGGGATAGTAACTTTGATATTTTCATGGAAATTGCATTTAATTTGTAGATCTCTATTGGTAGTATGGCCATGTTAACAATGTTAATTTTATCTATCCAGGAACATAGGAGACTTTTCAATCTTCAAATATCTTTTTTTTTTTAAATTTCACTTTTAGTTTTCTGTAATTTCCTTTGTAGACCCCTTTTACCTCTTTGGTTAGCTTTATTCTTAGATATTTAATTTTCTTTTGAAGCTATTGTGAATGGAACCATTTGGGTCAATTATTTCTCAGCAGATGTATTATTGCTGTATAGAAAAGCTATTCATTTTTTTATGTTAATTTTGTACCTGCTATTTTTCTGAACTTGTTTGTCAGCTTTAGAAAATCTTCTGGCAGAGTGTTTAGGATCTTCTAAGTATAGAAACATAGCATCTGCAAACGGGAAAGTTTGACTTCTTCCATTTTTATTTATATCTTTTTTAATCCTTCCCTTGCCTAGTAGCCTAGTCTCCAGGACTATGTTGAATAGGAGAGGTGATAGTGGATATCCTTGTCTTCCTAGTTTAAGAGAAAATGCTTTCACCATTTCCTCATTCAGTACAATGTTGGCTTTGAGTTTGTCAGACACAACCTTGATGATCTTAAAGTATGCCTGTTTTATCCCTAGTTTCTTCAGGACTTTTTTAAAATTACTATTATAAACAAATACCAGATTTTGTCAAAGGTTTTTTTCTACATCTACTGAAATGATTATGTGATTTTTGACCTTGATCTTATTTATATGGTATATACATCTATTGATTTCCATGTTAAATATAATTTCATCCCCAGAATAAAATCAACATGGCCTGATGCACAATTTTTAATCTGTTGTTGAATTCAATTGGCCCCTACTTTACTACATAGTTTTGCATCTAAGTGCATCAAGTGTATTGTTCTGTAGTTTTCTTTCTTTAAAGTGTCCTTATTTGGTTCTAATGTTGGAGTTAAACTGGAAAAAGTATGGAAGTGTTTCCACACTTTCCTTTCAGGGGATAATGTGTGAAGCATTAGAGTTAGTTCTTCTTTAAAGGTCAAGTAGAACACAGCTGAGAATCCATCTCTTCAAAAGATTTTCTTTTATTTATTTTCATTTTTATTGGTTTGTTTTTAGTTATATATAACATTAGGATTCATTTTGACATAATGATAAAAGCATAGAATAAAATTTGCTCTAATTCTGTCCTTAGTACTTCCTTTTCTTGTTTCCTCCTCCATCACCCTGTTCCTTCCCTTTTACTCTACCTATCTTTCTGATATTTACTTACATCACTTTTTTTTTTTCAAATTTGTGTCCTGTGTATATACATAATGGTGGAATTCACTGTGGTATATTCATATATGTGCATAGGAAACAGGTCAGATTTATCCCACTGTTCTTCCCTTATCCTGTTCCTCCTCTTCCCACTTTACTTCTTTTCCTTTCATCTACTCCACTGATCTTTCTTCTATTTCTTTATCCACCTCCCTCCTCCACTTATTTTGGATTAGCTTCCACATATCAGAGAAAATATTTGACCTTTCACTTTCTGGGTCTGGCTTATTTTACTTAGCAGCATAGTCTCCAGTTACTGGAAAATGTCATAATTTTATTCTTCTTTATGGCTGAGTAATATTCCATTGTGTATATATACCACCCTTTCATTTTATTTATCTACTCATCTGTTGAAAAAGCATATGTAGGTTAGTTTCATAGCTTGACTATTATAAATTGAGCTGCCATAAACATTGATGTGGCTATAGCCCTATAGAAATCTTTCTCTATGCTTAGTTAAAAAGTATACTAAGGAGTGGGATAGCTATGTCATATGGTGGTTCCATTATTAGTTTTAGGGAATTGGCTATCTATACTGCTTTTCACAGTGGTTGTACTAATTTGCAGTCCCACCAACAATGTATGAGTGTACATTTTCCCCCATATCCTCACCAATAGAGGTTACTACTTATATTCTTGATAATTACCATTTTGACTGGAGCAAAATGGAATCTTTATGTAGTTCAGGTTTGTATTTCCCTAATTACAAGATATGTTGAACACTTATGCATATATTTGTGACCATTTGGACTTCTTCTTTTGGGAAGTGCCTCTTTAGTTTTTTTTTTTTTTTTTTTTTTTTTTTTGTTTTGTTTTGTTTTGTTTTGTTTTGTTTTGTTTTTTGCCTATTTGCTAACTAGGTTATTTGGGGTCTTCGGGGGGGGTGTTAGGTTTTTTGAGTGATTTCTATATTCTGGATATTAACACCATATCTGAGGAGTGCTGGTAACAAATATCTTCACCCATTCTGTTGGCTCTCTCTTCATGTTCTTAACTGTTCCCTTTGTCATGCAGAAGCTCTTTAATTTGATGGCATCCCAATTATTGACTGTTTCTTTTATTGCTTGCACTTTAGGAGTCTTGTTTGGGAAGTCAGTTCCTGTGCCTACATGTTGGAGGGTTGGGCCTACATTTTCTCTCTAGCATTTGCAGAGTTTCTGGTTTAATTCTGAGGTGTTTGATCCACTGTGGGTTGACTTTTGTGCAGGGTGAGAGACAGGGGTCAAGTTTCATTCTTCTACATATGTATACCAGTTTTCCCAGTACCATTTGTTAAAAAAGGTTATCATTTTCAGTGTGTTTTTGGCACCTTTGTCTACTATCAAATACCTCTATTTATGTGAGTTTGTCTCTGAGTCTTCTATTCTATTCCATTTGTCTTCATATCTGTTTTGGTGCCAGGACCGTGCTGGTTTGGTTACTATACTCTGTAGTATAATTTGAGGTCTAGTTGCTTAGTATTGTTTTGGCTATTCTGGGTTTTTTATTTTTCCAAATGAATTTTATAACTGATTTTACTAGTTCTGTGAAGAATGGCATTGGTATTTTATGGAAATTGCATTCAATCTCTTAATTCTTCTGGTGGTAAAACCATTTTGACAATATTAATTCTGACTGTCCAAGAACATGGAAGGTCTTTCCATCTTCTAAGGTCTTCATTGTTTTCTTCAGTGTTCTGTACTTTTCATTATAGGGGTCCTTCACTTTCAAGACTTTTCTTTGTTGGAAGTCTTTTTATTAGTGTTGCAACCACATTGCTTGTTACTGATATCTTTATGTTTTCTATATACTCTTGATTCAAGTTTGGTAGCACTTAGGAATCTATAAATGCCCATTTCTTCTAGATTTTCCAATTTGGGGAAAAGTAACTTTTCAAAATAGTTTCTAGTAATCTTATGGATATCAGAGATATTTCTGGTGACAAGTCCTGTTTAATTTCTTATATAATTATTTGGGAATTTTCTTTATTTTGGTTATTTTTACTAAGGGCTTATCAATCTTATTTATCTTTTCAAAGAACCAATCCTTCATTACATGGATCCTTGTATTTTATGGTTTGTTTTATTTCTCTCAGCTCTGGCCAAAAGGTGAGAAGCAGATGGGCTGAAGAGGGAAGGGAGGATGGTGTAGCACAGGACACATGAATTAATAACTTTATAGCTCCCTGTGGGGAGGGGCAATTCCTGGGACAGATTACCTTGGCAACAGGTTGTCTCCCAACAGTCTCCAACTTCCCAGGACTCACTCAAAATTGGCTTTCTTGATCCAACCTGACTTGATTTACCTATCTATACTGATTTACCTGTCAGATTCTGGCTTCACTGGGAAATTGGAAACTGTCTCCTGAGGGATTGAAATGTTAATTCCTTCAGAACTCTTCCTCCACCCTTATCAAGAACCTGCCCCTGCCCCAACCTGTTGCCAAGGTAACCTGTCCCAGGAATTGCCCCTCCCTAGAGGGAACTATAAAGTTGTTAATTCATGTGTCCTGGGATGCACTATCCTGCTCTTCCCCCTTCAGTCCATCTGCTTCTCACCTTTTGGCCAGCCCACCCAGCATTTCTGGGCCTGGTCATGTATGCAGGAAGGAGAGAGATAAGGGGAAGGGGAGGAGAACAAAGGAAGCCTGGGACATATATAAAGGGTAGACCTGTCTCACTTCTTGGGATACCAGGATGCCAGCAATAGCCCCCTTCTCCCTCACGGGAGAAGTCTAGGTTACCCCTTTTGAATAAAGCCTGCTTTATATGCTTGCCTTAGCGTGCTTCTCTAATGTTCAAACTTCAACATTTGGGAGAGCAGAACTCTTTATCAGCAACCAGCAGTATCACAGCCATGAAATAGATTTCACAGGTAGGTGCCGCCCTTTGTCTCTAAGATTGAAGACAGCCTCTAGTTTCCTTACTTACCTTTACTCCCTGACTCTGTAAAACCTTGCAGTGCTTTGTCTCCTCTATCAGTTCTATTGTCTGATCTGTGCTGATCACTCAGCTGAGAAATACTAGGTAGCCTAACTCATACTGCTTCACCAGATACCCTCAGAAGACTCTATGTACCAGATTAACTAGGTCTCTGGGCTCAGTTAACTAACTCATTGCTTTTACAATAGGCGCCAAATCAGATATCTATTATGGTAGAAATGGGGACTAGCTAATGGTACCAACGTCATGACTACTGCTCACCAAATCTGATCAATCACCTAATACTACTGAGTCTCCAGTACATCTATAACAGAACCTGAATCTCATGACCCTCAAACTGCAGAGAGTAGCCAGAGTGGTAAAAGGGTTAATCTGCTTGAGTGGTCTATCAGTTCGTTACATGAAATTTCCTGAGTGCATCTGGTAAGGCAGAATGAGTGAGAGTACCTAGTTCTTCTCAGAAGAGTGATCAGCATAGACAAGACATATCAACAGATGAATAAGACAAAGCACTGCAAGGTTTGACAGAGCCAGGGAACAAAGGTGAATGAGGAAACCAGAGGCTGTCCTCAATCAGAAACAAAGGCTATCACCTGCGTGTGAAATCTCTTACTTCTCATTAGACTATAAAATATTTACATGAAATTCCTGGGTGGGGTTCTTAATATAAACAACAAAAAAAAGTTATATGAAGATACTTGAAGGCAATTCTCATGCTTCCATTATGAAATGATATGAACGTGATCAGAGAAAAGAAGCTTCTAGTTTTAAAATAGATATAACAGGATGAGAAGACACTTAGGAATCATCCCCTTTCTTTTTAAATGCTTCTTTTCTTCCTCTGTTTGTTCATAAAACACATAGACTTATGATTTTGTGGGAAATGAAATGC
>JAKELJ010000924.1:0-13247 GCA_025594165.1 Tamias sibiricus
GTCCCGGCTGCACCTGACCTCTTGGCCCTTGTTTTGGAAGCCCTCACTACATTATTCGAGTGTTACAGCTGAAAGAGTTTCCAACCACTTAGTGTACCCTGTCTCAATCAGAAACCCACAGCGCCACCTCCCTCATGCTTGTAATCGAGGTATATTGGTACCCTGATATTTTTGACCTCCCTTCCAGGAACCGCTGGAGCACCTGAGGACTTTGTGTTGCTCCTCAAGACTGAAGCAGAGAAGGACTTCATAGCATCACTCAAGAAAAAGCAAAAAACCGAATACAAGTAGTTTTTTGCCTACTGCTGCTGTGCCTGGGGTAGAAGATTATAGCTATGTGTCAAGTAATCTGTGCTTATCGATGAATCCCCAATGTAAAAAAGCTTAATATCCTGACCTGGACTCAACCATGGTCCCCAGGTAGAAAACATGGACCATATGCACATGTATTTGGCACACCAGTTATGAATGGAGCACATCATAAATTACACTGAGTCGCATATCAAAAATTTCCCCTCAGCCGGAAGACTCCACAACAAAAATATTGTCTAAAACTGTAACTTCACTTTAATTGGGACCCCCATGCTAGCCCATCCAAACCACAACCAGTGTAAATACCTAAACGACATGCACATCGATAGAAACACTAATTGGCACGTTTTGAAATGAGATGTATCCCAAGAATCAATTGCATGTTATCGTCCATAACTCTTTTTTAGTACAAAATCTTTCTACTTTTCTTTTACTTGCTTCCCGTATGGTAATATATTTTCATATTCACCAGATCCTCGAAAGAAAATTAATAGTTACTACCCAGACTACCACTACGAACATGAGTTCACATTGCATAAACACAATTCTTTTGTCCCTCGAGATTGCCTTAACAGTGGATTGTAGTTGCATTTTCTCACACGCTCCTCTTCTCATAAATATTCATATGTTTTGTGGATATAATAACATATTCATTTCTTCAATCTCGATACTAACCCTCATTCAATATTGAATACAAACACTAATACTACCCTCTATCAACGCACACCTAACTTACATCAATGCAAAAACTTCCTGTAGTTACGAAGTCTATTGGACCTTTACTGTCAATCATAGCATTATTATTTCCAATTACTCAATATTTGATCATATGAGACATGCATTCATCTGTAAGCTCAAAGAATTTATTCGCAAGAGTCACTAATTACATCATGATTTAGGTCAAAATACATCAGCTCACACATTTTCTGCCTACTCACTTTGACATGAACATTCTTTGCATTACACGTTGTTTTCAATATCTCTACCTCCTTATTGGAGACAAAACCCTAAACACACACTGTGTGTAATAGTAGAACCTAATGTTGCCACTGCCCCACCATTTTAACTGCATGCCGTTGGTCGTTGAAGGATCAGCAAAGTCCGTGTATATTTTACAAGCATCTTTTTTTCCAATCCACCATGATACATTTCGCTATATCCAATGTCAGTAACGCTATTGCGACCCCTTAGTGAGATAATATTCGGATAATTAACTTTCTCTTATATTTTACATTGATAGAACCTAGCTTCAGTAGAGTCTCCGGATCTCTCTATCCTAAGACATTCAACATTGAATATAGATGTTTCAAATCTTTTTCACATCACAGGTGTGTTTAGGTAACAAAATTACTATTGCTACCTAGTAAATACATACAGTCCATATGATGCGAGTGTGGTGATAGTAGTGGAGACGGGGGGGGGGAATATATATAAAAATAAGAATATTGCATATATAGGGATCACAGTAACACTGTGACAAAAGGAGATGCGAAAACTGACCCTGACTTACCCATTCATGCGCAATACCTCATACTAAATCACATCAATTATTCCTGAGAACATAACAGGCATAGGGCGACACATCCAATGAAATATCAATGGATAGGGAGCTAATGAATTGTTAGTTTTTCAGAAACTTACATATAAAGCCATCCATAAGTTACAAATGATTCATCACGTTCTGGCACCGCAAGATAGTTATTTTCCCTACTTCACAAAATACATATATAACGATAATACTTTTACATACAAAGTGCCCCTTTATTATTCCTTGTTATTATTCACATAGCTGACACCTTCACATTCTGTAACTGATCAAAAACATTATGAAAAGGAAAAACAAAAATATTGTAGATCATTCTCCGTCAAAAAAATCTAATTGGCGCGCGAGCTGGTGCATTATAGTGGGATAGTGATCTATAAATACATTTTCAACTATTACAATGCAGTTGTCAGCCTACAGTTATCGATTGGATCCATGGTGTTCCGCTAATTAAATATTAATTGTGTCTTTTTAATAATTAATTAATACTTAATAATTCATTTAAAGTTAAATTTTGAAAAAAAGATAAATAGAGAGAGATCCACTGAATGTTTCTCTATTTTTTCACCCCTTACAAATTTTTGTTTTTTGGAAAATTTTCACAATAATTCTTACAAATGATCCTGTGTTGTCCCTATGAACAATTTCTGAGGTCCCTTTTAACACCAATAGAAATTTATCATGCTTCATCTTTACTTCAACTCCATTACCTGAATCTAATTTCACATAAGTGCATGCGTAGGGTGGATCTTGTCGTTGAGGCTTGTAAGGGATCTAGGCTTGCTGTGAGGCTCAAAGGTCCAGGTCAGAATTTTCACTCACGATCATTATGGAAGGCGTCTGTGTAGGCCCTGAGCTGGATGAAGGTCATCTTCTTGGTACCAAAAAATATATTCCACATGTAGCGGATGTCTCTGAATCAAGCTGTGTCTTCTAATCCCAGGGTAGTATGGGACTATACCCAGCTGATAGTGGATACCTGCACCCGGGTGCGAGGGAATAACTTGATCCATTGGTGAAAAAGTCTCAGGCAGATTGGGTGCGGCCTCCATCTCAGGCAACCCTTGGAAACCACTGTTAGGAGAGAGTGGTTGCCAAGGAAGTGACCTCATCTCCCTTCCTTCAAGAAGTAAGCCCACCTCACTTCCTTAGGTGTAGGAAACTCACTCTCAGACTTGGAATCCAGGTAGCTAGGCATAGAGGGGCAGCCACAGTCCCAGTCTGCTTGCTTCTTGGGAGTCCTACCAAGCCAGAGCCATACTTTCTTCACCACTACTGATGTTTGGATGGGCAAAAGCCACGAGTGCAGCGTAGAGGGCCAATCCTGAGATGGAAGTATTCTGAATCCTTAGGGTTCATGACCGAGTGGGGGTTAGGCCCTAGGAGACCATAGATGAGATGCCGTAGTCAAGTCACTTGATCATAGGTGAATCCCCATTGGGATGACAAAACTTGTATTGAGGAAGGCACTCTCCAGGAAAAGTTTTCTCTGTGGTGTGTGTGTTTGTGTGTGTGTGTGTGTGTGTGTGTGTGTGTGTGTTTGTCTGAATATATGGTTTTGTCTCATAACCCATAGTGTATACAGGATCAACAACTTGTTTCTTTTTTCAATGACTGGTGAGTTTTGTGAGTTGTTTCCTTGAAGGCTACTTACTGTTTGTATGTAGATTATCGTTGTTCCTTCATATTATAGATAAAGATAGGAACAAAAATGCATTCTTGGATGTGCCATGTCTAGCGAAAACAGTTTAGCACACATCCTGGCTAATTTTAGACTAATGATTGGACTGTGAATAGGGATCACCAGGCTATGGTCCGTAGTGCCTGGTTGCCCGTGTTATTTGGCACTGCCGAGGTTGGGATTTTGGTTTTGTGTAAAAGATGCGTGCCACCTCCAAGCTGTCTAAAATGGCCGTTGATTGGCTTTGTGCAGGAATGCTGAAGGTCACTGTGAAACTCAGAAATCATTGGAAAGGTCATCGTTTGCCAAGGAATGATCCCTGCCTGTTGATATTTAATCAAGAGATGAGCAGTAAGACTAGTTGCCCAGTTTGGTCACTGTTCGACAGTCTGACCAGGGCGTTGATCTTTCCATGTATTATAACCTTGAATGTGAGTAATATTTTGCCCAGGCCTCTCTTTGGTGTAGCCTCAGAAAAAGCTGTTTTGAAATGGAAATGAAGGTGGGCAAGTTTTGCCCCACCTCTGAGATATGGCTTACGATAGTCATTACCACATTAAAATACACAAAGGGGTTAGGGTCCATTCACATATGAAAGTGTAATTACTCCCTACTCCCCATTGTGTCTCTCCATTACATCTGCTGAGGCTCTTCTTATTCAAGGAAGTGAGAACAGAGATTTTTGGGGTAGAATGAGTTTGTGCTGGCCCTTCAGTAGCAACAATCGGTGGTTGTGTTCTTTCTTGGCTCAGAGACACGTGAAAACCCATACCAATTGGGTCATCATGTCCATGAATGTGGCCAAAGGAGCAGCATGAACGTAGGCCAGTTTATGTTCCATTAATTTCCTGCAGGGAGAGTCCGAGCCTTCCATGACTCTAGGCAAATGAAGATCATGGGAATTGACATTAGCCACAATCTGAACTTCTCGATGTATAGACCAAACTCCTTGCGAGATGTTTAGGATGCGAGTGTATTGGAAGCAGAGGAGTGTCCTTTGATCCATGAGAGAGGGTTCTTATATGAATTATGATAATTGGTGTGGTGGTGTGAAGAGAATCTCTGGTCGATGGTGGTGTGAATGTCAGCAGTGAACTGAAACCTGGAGCTACCCCATTAGAAGTATGGCATTGATTGTGCTGGGATTTCTCTGGACTGATAGAATCAACCCAGAAGGTGTCCTTTGGAAGGATGATCGAATCCGAGCGCCCCAGTTTAGATTTTTCCACCACACTAGGAATGTCGCCTAGAACTCTAGCAACTATTGTCTACAGGAGAAGCCTTGTCAGCCAAAAGTGAAGATCCCGGAACCACACACACACCTCTCTTTTTTTGACCCATTGTACCCGGCCTGAGTACCTGAACTCTTGGCGCCAGTGTTTATGGAAGTGACCCGTCACTATCATTATTATCAGAGTGTTACAGCTTGAATAGAGTTTACTAACCTCTTAGCTGTACCCAGTCTCAATCAGAAACCCACAGCGCGCGAACCCCCCTCATGCTATGTAAAAAGAAGTTCTATTGATACCCTGATTATTTTTTGACGCTTCCCCTGTCCACAGGAACCGCTGGAGCACACTGAGGAATTTGGTTTTGCTCCTCAAGACTGAAGCAGGAGAAGGACTTCATGTGCAACCCAAATCCAAGAAAAAGCAAGGGAAGAACCAAGAATACAAGTGAGTTTTTTATGCCTAGTGCTGATGGTCGCCTGGTGGTAGTAAGAATTATAGCTATGTGTCAAGTAATCTGTGCTTATCGATGAATCTCAATGTAGAAAAAGCTTAATATCCTGACGTGGCTTACCATGTCCCAGGTAGAAAACATGGGGGGACCCCCTTCATGAACATGTATAGTGGCACACAAGTATGAATGGAGCACATCAAAAGTGTACACTGATGCGGCAGATCAAAAACATTCCTAGCAGAAGGCTCCACACCAAAAATTGTTCTAAACTGATACTTCACTTTATTGGGACCTCCCAAAAACTTCAACCAGTGTATACTAAACACTATGTCACATCCATAGGAAACTAATTGGCACTTTGTATGGAGATGTATCCCAGAATCAATTGCCTTTTTATATCTCCTTTGTACATCTTCCGTATGGTATTTATTTCCAGTCCATAGAGTATTTATAGTTACTACATGAGTTCACTCATTTTACACTATTCTGTGTCCTCAGAGTGCCTTAACGTGGATTGTAGTGCATTTTCTCACACGCTCTCTCTCCGAAATAGTCATATTGATGATATTTACATATTCATTTCTTCAATCTCATACTACCTCATTCTATATTGATACAAACCACTAATACTAACTCCTATCTACTCACTAACTTTTCTTCATTGCATAAACCTTCCTGTGAGTTACGATGTCTATTGGGACCTTACTGTCATTCATCGCATTAGTATTTCAATTACTCTATATTGATCATATGAGACATGCATTCATCTGTAAGCTCAAAGAATGTATTCCCAAGAGTCATATTACATCATGATTAGGTCAAAATACATCAGCTCACACATTTCTGCTAACTCACTTTGACACATGAAACATTTCTTTGCATACACGTTGTTTTCAATATCTCTACTCCTTATGGAACAAAACCTAAACACAACACTGTGTGTAATAGTAGACCTAATGTTGCCACTGCCCCTCATTTTACTGCATGCGTGTCGTTTGAAATCAAAGTCCGTGTATATTTAAAAGCATCTTTTCAATCCACCATGATACATTCGCATCCAATTCAGTACCTAGATCACCTTAGATATATTCGGTATCACCTTCTCTTATATTTTCATTGATAGAACACTCAGTAGAGCTCTCTCTATCCTAAGACTTTCATTTAAGATGTTCAATCTTTTCCATCTATGGTGGTATCAAAATTCATGCTACCTTAAATACATACATCCATATGTAATTGTGTGTAATATGAAAATATACTATATAATCATATATAAATCTTCAGTAACACTGGTGACAAAAAATGCGTTACTGACCCTGAACTTCCATTCATGCCAATACCTCATACTAATCACACATGTAATTTTCTGAGAACATACACATAGGCGACACATCCATTGAAATATCAATGGTAAGTGCTAAAGTATTTTATTTTTCAGAATCTTACATATAAACCATCCCTAATCGACAAAGAGTCATCATGTATAACTCGCAATAGTTTTCCACTTCACAAATTACATAATAGCGAGATACTTTTTCATACAAATTTGCCCCTTATTATTCTTGTCAATATTCACATGCTGACCTTCACATTCTGTATTGATCAAAAAACCTTATTTGAAAAGGAAATACAAAACTAATGCTAGACTCATTCTCCGTCAAAAATCTACTTGGCAGAGCTGAAACGCGGTTGCATTGCCAGTGGATAGTGACTTATACATACAATTTTCACTATTAACACATGCAGATGTCAGCCTACAGTTATCGATAGGATCCCATGCGTGCCTCGCTAATTAACAAATATTAATTGTGTCACTTAATACATTAATTAATACTTAATAAATCATTTAAAGTTAATGTTGGAAAATAAAACGTAATCAAATTACCACCTAATGTGATCTATGTTTCACTCCTTACAAATTTTTGTTTTCATTGGAAAATTTTCACCAATACATTCTTACAAATGTTCCTGTTTCACAATACGAACATTCTTCCTCGAGAGTCCCTTCTAACCCCAATAGAAATATCATGTTCATCTTTACTTCTACTCCATTACTGAATCTATTTCACATAAGTGCATGCGGTTGGGTGGTCTTTTCGTGAGGGCTTGTAAGGGATCTAGGCTTGCTGTGAGGCTCAAAGGTCCAGGTCAGAATTTTCATCTCACGATACATTAAGCGAGGCATCTGTGTAGGCCCCCTGAGCAGGAAGAAGGGTCATCTTCTTGGTACCATATATATATTCCAATGTTGGGATGTCTTGAAATCAAGTGTGTTTTCTAATCCCGAGGGTAGATGGGACTAAAACTCAAGCCTGTGTGGATTACCTGCACCGGGTGTTGCGAGCGGAATTACTTGATCCATTGGTGGAAAAAGTCTCAGGCAGATGGGTGCGGCCCTCCATCTCACGGCAACATTGGAAACCACTGTTAGGTCTGAGAGTGGTTCGCAAGGAAGTGCCCTCATCTCCCTTCCTTCAAGGAAGTAAGCCCACCTCACTTCCTTGGTGACGGAACTCACTCAACTTGGAATCCAGGTAGCTAGGCATAGAGGGGCAGCCACAGTCCCAGTCTGCTTGCTTATTGGGAGTCCTACCAGCCCAGAGCCATACTTTCTTCACCACTACTGATGTTTGGATGGGCAAAAGCCACGAGTTGCAGCGGAGGTAGGGCCAATCCTGAGATGGAAGTTACTGAATCCTTACTGGTCATGACCGAGGTGGTGGGTATGCCCTAGAGAATCGAGATGAAGACCCCATAGTCAACGTCACTTGATCATAGGTGAATCCCCATGGGATGACAACTTGTATTGAGGAAGGCCACTCTCCAGGAAATGTTTCTCTGTGTGTGTGTGTGGTGTGTGTGTGTGTGTGTGTGTGTTATGTCTAAATATATGGTTTTGTCTCATATCCCCATAGTGTATACAGGATCAACAATCTTTGTTTCTTGTTTCAATGTCTGAGTGAGTTGTGAGTTGTTTCCTTGAAGGCTACTTACTGTTTGTATGTAGATTTATCCGTGTTCCTTCATCTTTCTAGATACAAGTTGGTAACAAATATGCATTATTGGAATTGTGCCTTGTCTATGCGAAATCCAGTTTAGCAAAAATCCTGGATAATTTTTGACCATTGATTTGGACTGGTGAATTGGGACAACCACGCTATGGACGTAAGTGTTGTGTGTGCCCTTGGTATTTGGCACCGACGAGGATGGGGCTTTTTGTTTTGTGTAAAATGAATGTGGTGCCGACCTCCAAGCTGTCTAAAATGGCCCAATGACTTTGGCTTTGTGCCTAGGGAATGCTGAAGGTCACTGTGAAAATTCAGAAATCCATTGGAAAGGTTCATGATTGCCAAGTAGATGCTTGCCTGTTGAGATAGTTACATCAAGAGAAGAAGTATGAAGCAGTATGCACAAGTAGACCCAGTATTGGTCTTAGTTGAACAGTCCTGACAGGGCGTTGTATCTTTCCCATGTGTCTTATAACTTGACTTGAGTACTATTTTGCCCCAGGGCCTCTCTATGGGTTGTAGCCTCAGAAAAAGCTGTTACTGAAATGGAAAATGAAGTGTGTGGGGTCTCCTCTCGCTCAAGTGGAAAGTTTTGTGGCCCCACACCTCTGAGTACACTGGCTTAAGAAATTTTAGTCATGACCACATTACAATACCACAATGGTAGTTCGGGTCCAACTTCACAAATGAAAGTGTATTTCCTCCCTACTTAACCTATGCCCCAATGGTGTCTCTCCATTTCAGCTGCATGGAGGCGCTCGTCTTATTCAAGAAGTCGAGAACAAGATTTTTGGGGGTAGGAATGAGTTTGTGCTGGCCTTCAGTAGCAACCAAATCGGTGGTTGTGTTCTTTCTTGGCTCAGAGACACGTGAAAACCTTACCAATTGTGGTTTATCATGTCTGAGTGGGCCAAAGAGCAGCATGAATTAGGCCATTTTATGTTCTCATAATTTCCTGCAGGGCGTCGAGCCTACCAGAACATAGGCAAATGCAAGATCATGGGAATTGAATTAGCCACAATTCCTGAACTTCTCGATGTATAGACAACTCTTGCGAGATGTTTAGGATGCGAGTCTATTGGAAGCAGAGGAGTGTCCTTTGATCCATGAGAGAGGGTTCTTATATGAATTATGATAATTGGTGTGGTTGGTGTGAAGAGAAATCTCTGGTCGATGGTGTGTGAATGTCAGCAGTGAACTGAAACCTGGAAGCTACCCCATTAGTAGTTATGGCAATTGATTGTGTGGGATTCATTGTGACCGAAGCACCAGAGGGGTCCTTGGAAGGTTGATCGAATCTGAGCGCCAGTGTAGATTTGTCACACTTAGGAAGTCGGCCTGGAAATCCACAGCAATTTTTCTCAGGAGAGCCTTGTCAGCCAAATGTGAGATCCCGGAACACACACACACCTTCTCTTTTTGACATTGTACGGCTGACACCTGACTCTTGGCCCTTGTTTTGGAAGCCCTACTTACATATTCGTGTGTTACAGATGAAAGAGTTCCAACCACTTAAGTGTTACCTGTCTCATTCAGAAACCCACATCGATCACCTCCCTCATGCTTGTAATCGAGGTATATTGGTACCCTGATATTTTTGACCTTCCCCTGCCAGGATACCGCTTGGGAGCACATGAGGACTTGTGTTGGCTCCTCAAGACTGAAGCAGAGAAGGACTTCATGGAGCAGCAATCAAGAAAAAGCAAAAGAACCTAGATACAAGTGAGTTTTTGCCTACTGCTGCTGGTGCCTGGGGTGAGAAGATTATAGCTATGTGTCAAGTAATCTGTGCTTATCGATGATCTCAATTGTAGAAAAAAGTTTAATATCTGACGCTGGTTCACCATGTCCCCAGGTAGAAAAACTGGACCATATGAATGTATATTGGCACACGAGTTATGAATGGAGTGCACATCATAAAGTGTACACTGATGTCGGCAGATCAACATTCCTTCAGCAGAAGGCTCCACACAAAAATTGTCTAAACTGAAACTTCACTTTATGGGACCTCCAAAACTCAACCAGTGTATACCTAAACACATTGCACATCCATAGGAACACTAATTGGCACTTTGAATGAGATGTATCCCAGAATCAATTGCATGTTTTCATATCTTATTAGTACTTCTTCCCGTATGGTATATATTTCCTAGTCCATTGAGTATTTATAGTTACTACATGAGTCACATTATACACTATTCTGTGTCCTCAGAGTGCCTTAACGTGGATTTGTAGTGCATTTTCTCCACCACGCTCTCTTCAGAATATTCATATTATTGATATATTACATATTCATTTCTTCAAATATCATACTACCTCATTCAATATTGAATACAAACCCTAATACTACCCCTAACACCACACCTTAACTTTCATAATTTGCAGAAAAACCTTCTGTGAGTTACGATGTCTATTGGGACCTTTACTGTCATTCATCGCATTAGTATTTCAATTACTCTATATTGATCATATGAAGACATGCATTCATCTGTAAGCTCAAAGAATGTTTTTCCCTAGAGTCACTAATACATCATGATTTAGGTCAAAATACATCAGCTCACACATTTCTGCCTACTCACTTTGACATGAACATTCTTTGAATTACACGTTGTTTTCAATATCTCTACTCCTTATTGGAACCAACACCCTAAACACAACTGTGTGTATTAGTTAGACCTATGTTATTGTTGCCACTGCCCCTCATTTTACTGCATGAGCTGTCGTTGAAGATAACGGTCCGTGTATATTTTAAAGCATCTTTTCAATCCTCCTTGATATCATTCGCATCCCCAATTCAGTACTATTCTCCTTAGATATATTTCGGTATCACCTTCTATTATATTTTCATTGATAGAACACTCAGTAGAGCTCTCTCTATCCTAAAACTTTCATTTATAGATGTTTCAATCTTTTTCACATCTATGGTGGTATCAAATTCATGCTACCTTAAATACATACATCCATATGTATGTGTGTGTGTATTTATATATTATATTTATATGCATATATAAATTCTCAGTAACACTTGGTGAACAAAAAATGCGTTACTGACCATGAACTTCCATTATGCCAATACTCATTCTAATATCCACAGCATTGTATTCATGAGACATACGGCATTAGGGCGACAAATCATTGAAATATCAAATTGGTATGGGTGTAATGTATTTTGTTTCAGAATCTTAATATTTTGCCATCCATAATGACCAAAGATTCATAATGGTATAAACTCGCATGATAGTTTTCCCTACTTCACAAATTACATATATATCGATATACTTTTCATACAAATTTGCCCCTTATTATTCTTGTCAATATTCACATGCTGACTTCACATTCTGTATTGATCAAAAACCTTATTTGAAAAGGAAATACAAAACTAATGTAGACTCATTCTCCGTCAAAAATTCTACTTGGCAGAGCTGCATACGGTGCATTTGCCAGTGGATAGTGACTTATACATACAATTTTCACTATTACACATGAGATGTCAGCTACAGTTATCGATAGGCTCCATGCGTGCCTCCGCTAATTAACAAATATTAATTGTGTCACTTAATACATTAATTAATACTTAATAAATCATTTAAGTTAATGTTGGAAAATAAAACGTAATCAAATTACCCACCTAATGTAGAACTATGTTTCAACTCCTTAACAAATTTTTGTTTCCATTGGAAAATTTTCACCAATACTTTTTACATATGTTCTGTTCTACAATAGAAATTCTTCCTCTGAGAGTCCTTCTATCCCCAATAGAAACTAATCATGTTCATCTTTACTTCAACTCCATTACCTGAATCTAATTTCACATAAGTGCATGCGTAGGGTGGATTTGTCGGTGAGGCTGGTAAGGGATCTAGGCTTGCTGTGAGTCTCAAAGGTCCAGGTCAGAATTTTCACTCACGAACATTAAGAAGGCATTGTGTAGGGTCTTAGCGGCAGAAGTGTCAATCTTCTTTACCAATAATATAATCCACATGTAGGGATGTCTCTGAATCAAGCTGTGTCTTCTAATCCCAGGGTAGATGGACTAAACCAAGCCTGTGTGGATACTGCACCGGGTGCGAGGGAATAACTTGATCCTTTGGGTGAAAAAGTCTCAGGCAGATGGGTGGCGGCTCCATCTCAGGCCAACCCTTGGAAAACCACTCTTAGGAGGTGAGAGTGGTTGCCAAGGAAGTGACCTCATCTCCCTTCCTTCAAGGAAGTATGCCCACCTCACTTCCTTGGTGCGGAATCACTCAACTTGGAATCCAAGTAGCTAGCATAGGAGGGGCAGGCCAACAGTCCGGTCTGCTTGCTTATTGGGAGTCCTACCAAGCCCAGAGCCATACTTTCTTCACCACTACTGATGTTTTGGATGGGCAAAAGGCCACCGAGTGCAGCGAGGAGGGCCATCCTGAGATGGGAGTTTACTGAAAGCTCTTACTGGGTCATGACCGAGGTGGTGAGTATGCCCTTAGGTGACCAGAGATGAGAGATGCCATAGTCAACGTCACTTGATCATAGGTGAATCCCCAATGGGATGACAACTTGTATCGCGGGAAGCATTCTCCAGGAAAAGTTTCCTCTGTGTGTGTGTGTGTTTGTGTGTGTGTGTGTGTGTGTGTGTGTGTGTTTGTCTGAATATATGGTTTTGTCTCATATCCCCATAGTGTATACAGGATCAAAAACTTGTTTCTTTTTTCAATGACTGGTGAGTTGTGAGTTGTTTCCTTGAAGGCTACTTACTGTTTGTATGTAGATTTATCCATGTTCCTTCATCATCTAGATACAAGTAGGAACAAAAATGCATTCTTGGATGTGCCTTGTGTACCTGTCTCAATCAGAAACCCACAGCGCACCTCCCTCATGCTTGTAATCGAGGTATATTGGCTACCCTGATTATTTTTGAACTTGCCCTGTCCAGGGAACTGCTGGAGCACTGAGGACTTTGTGTCTGCTCCTCTCAAGACCTGAAGCAGGAGAAGGCGTCATGGAGCAGCAATCAAGATAAAAGACAAAAGAACCTAGATAC
>JAKELJ010000925.1:0-13245 GCA_025594165.1 Tamias sibiricus
CGAGTGTCTTTGTGTATTTCAATGAATCTCTAACAAAATGATCTCACTTTTGTGCCCCTCATGGTCCCCAAATTTGGTCAATCCACATCACGGGATAGCTTGTTTAGAGCCTATTGAATTTAAACCTTGATTAGGCGAATTTACAACTGAAAACGCCAGTAGTTTAATTGCTCAATGGTTAATGCTAGAAACTTTGAAAATGCAGAAAAGAACTTCAGATCACAAGAGCACAACTGAGCTTCTGTCCTGTTCAAGTATCTCAAAGATGAATCACTAGGTAGCAAAAGAGTTTCAAACTCACAGAAAACATTTTAGCAAACTGGAAATAATTCCAGTTTCATACTAGTTGGGTTCTAGGTTTCTTTGTGTATATCCAATGAAACCTACTGACAAAATGATTCTCTCGTTGTGCCCCTCATGGCTCCCCAACAATTTGGTCATCCCACCATCACGGGTTTTTGTTTAGAGCCTAATTGGGATGTTACCCTATAAGGCGAATTTCACTGAAAATTTCCTGTAGATTAATTACTCAATGTTAAAAGCTAGAACTTTGAAAATGCAGAAAAGCACTTCAGATCACAAGAGCACACTGAGCTTCTTTCCTGGATCAAGTATCTCATAGCTGAATCACTAGGCACAAAAGAGTATCAACTCACAGAAAATGTTATAGCGAACTGGAAATAAATCCAATGTTCTTAGCTTCTGGGCACTAGGATTATTTGTGTTATTTCAATGACACTCACTGAAAAATGATTCTCTCTGGCCCCACAAGACTCCCCAAAGTTTGGTGCCATTACCCTCCATCACGGATGTTTTGTTTACAGTCTATTGAATGTTTACCTGATTAGGCGAAAATGCCTGAAAACGCCATGAGAGTATTAAATTCTAAAATGGTTAATGCAATAACTTAAAAACGCAGAATCAACACTTTAGTTCACAAAGAACGTGTGATTCTGTCCTTGTTCCAGTATCTCAAAGCTGGAGTCACTAGGTAGCAAAATGTTGTTCATACACTACAGAAAAGCAGTTTAGCCACAACTGGTAAACAAGTCACATGTGTCTCTTATTATTTCTTAGCTGTTGGGTACTAGGTTTCTTTTGTATATTTCAATGAAACTCTGACAACAAATGACTCTTCTCTTGGCCCCTATGGCTCCCCAACAAATGTGGTGAATCCACCATCACGGGTTTTTTTTTAGAGCCTATTGGTGGTTTACCTGATTAGGCAGAATTTCACTGAAAACGCCCTGTGTTTAATTCTTCAATGGTTAATTGCTTAGAACATTGAAAATGCAGAAAAGCACTTCAGATCACAGCGGAGCACACTGTGCTTTTTGTCCTGGTTCTAGTATATCAAAGCTGGAATCACTAGGTAGTCAAAAGAGGTTTCAATACACTCCTCAGAAAGACGCACTTTAGCAGACTGGAAATTAATTCCATGTTTCTCTAGCTCTCTGGGTACTAGGGTTTTTTGTGTATTTCAAATGAAACTCTGACAGAATGATTCTCTCTTGTGCCCCTTCATGGCTCCCAAATTTGGTCATCCCACACAATCACGGGTTTTTTGTTTAGAGTTATTGGATGTTTTATCCCTGATTAGGCGAATTTCACTGACACTGAAAACGCATGTAGATTAATTCCTCAATGGTTAAAGCTGCTAGAAACTTTGAAAATGCAGAAAAACCCTTCAAATCAACAATGAGAGTCACACTGTTGCTTCTGTCCTGGGTTCAAGTATCTCAAAGCTGAATCACTAGGTAGCAAAAGAGTTTCAAAAACTTCACAGAAAAGCGATTTTAGCCAAATGGAAAATAATTCCATGTTTTTCTTAGCTTGTGGGTACTAGGTTTTTCTTTGTGTATTTCAATGAAAAACTCTGACATTAATGATTCTCTCTTGTGCCCCTCATGGCTCCCCAAATTTTTGGTCCTCTTCACCATCACGGGTTTTTTTGTTTAGAGGCTATTGGATGTTTACCTCCTGAATTAGGCGAATTTCACTGAAAAAAACGCCCTGTAGTTTTAAATTCCTCAATGGTTTTAATGCTAACTAGAACTTTTTAAAAAAAATAAACGCAGAACAACACTTTAGATTCACAAGAAGCACACTGTGCTTCGCTATCCTGAGTTCAAGTATCTCAAAGTCTGAATCACTAGGTAGCAAAACAGATTAGTTTCAAAACTCACAGAAAAAAGCGATTTAGCCAACTGGAAAATTAATTCCATGTTTCTTTAGCTTTGGGTTTATACGAGGTTTCTTTGTGTATTTCAGATGAATCTTGACAAAATGATTCTCTCTTTTGTGCCCCTCATGGTTCCCCAAATTTGGTCAATGCCACCATCACGGGTTACTTTTGGTTTAGAGCCTATTGGATGTTTTACCCTGAGATAATAGGCGAAATTTTCACTGAAAACGCCTGTAGTTTAATTCCTCAATGGTTTTTAAATGCTAGAACTTTATGAAAAATGCGCAGAAAAGAACTTCACAGATCACAAGAGCACACTGTCTTACTGTCCTGGTTCAAAGTATCTTCAAAGATGAATCACTAGGTAGCAAAAGAGTTTTCAACTCACAGAAAATGAGCATTTTAGCCAACTGGAAAATAATTCCAGGTTTCTTTAGCTAAGTGGGTTGAACTAGGTTTCTTTGTGTATTTCAATGAAACTCTGACAAAATGATTCGCTCACTTTGTGCACCCTCATGGCTCCCCAAATTTGGTCATCCCCCACCATCACGGGTGTTTTTTTGTTTAGGAGCCTATTGGAAATGTTTACCCCTGATTAGGCGAATTTTCACTGAAAATTCCTGTAGTTTAATTACTCAATGGTTTAAAGCTAGAACTTTGAAAATGCAGAAAAGCACTTCAGAATCACAAAGCACACATGAGCTTCTTGTTCCTGGTTCAAGTAACATCTCAAAAAATGCATGAAATCACTAGGTAACACAAAATAGAGTTTTCAAACTTAGCACAGAAAAGCCCTTGGTCTTTTAGCGCGAACTGGAAATAATTCCATGTTTCTTAGCATAGTGGGTCATTAGTTGGTTTATTTTGTGTATTTCAATGAAAACTCTGAAACAAAATGATTCTTCTCATGTGCCCCTCAAGACTCCCCAAGTTTGGTCAAAATCCCATCCATCACCGGATGTTTTTGTTTAGAGCCTATTGAAAATGTTTACCCTGATTAGGCGAAAATTTTCACCTGAAAACGCCTGTATAGTTTAAATTCTTAAATGGTTAATGCTAGAACTTTTGAAAATGCAGAACAAGCACTTCAAGTTCACAAGAGCACACTGTGCTTTCCCTTGTCTGGTTCAAGTATCTCAAAGCCCCCTGAAATTCACTAGGTAAGCAAAGAGTTTCAAACTCACAGAAAGCGTTTTAGCGGAACTTGGAAATAATTCCATGTTTCTTAGCTTGTGGGTACTAGGTTTCTTTTGTGCATATTTCAATGAAACTCTGACAAAATGATTTCTCTCTTTGGCCCCCCTCATCGGCTTCTCCCCAAATTTTTGTGAGGGTCAATCCCCACCATCAACGGGTTTTTTGTTTTAGAAACGCTCTATTGGATGTTAATTACCTGATTAGGGCGAATTTCACTGAAAACGCCTGTAGTTTAATTCTCAATGGTTAATGCTAGAACTTTTGGAAAAAGTACAGAAAAGCACTTCAGAATCACAAAGAGCACACTGTGCTTCTGTCCTGGTTCAAGTATCTTCAAAGCTGGAGATCACTAGGTCAGCAGAAAAGTTTCAAAAGTTTCAAAATCATCCTCACACAGAAAGAGCGTATTTAGCCAACAGGAAATAATTCCAATGTTTCTTAGCTTCTTCTGGGTACTAGGGTATTTTGTTCCTTTGGTGGAGTATTTCAATGAAACTCTGACAAAATGATTCTTCTCTTGTGCCCCTCATGGCTCCCCAAATTTGGTCATCCTCCCACCATCAGTTGGGGTTTTTTGTATTAGAGTCCCCTCTATTGGATGTATTTTTTTTACCCTGATTAGGCGAATTTCCACTGAAAAACGCCTGTAGTTTAATTCCTCAAATGGTTAAAGCCTTAGAACTTTGAAAATGCAGAAAAGCACTTCAGTTATCACAAGAGCACACTGTGATGCTTCTGTCCTGGGTTTCAAGTATCTCAAAGCTGAATCACTAGGTAGCAAAAAAGAGTTTCAAACTCACAGAAAGCTGATTTAGCCAAATGGAAATAATTCCATGTTTCTTTAGCTTGTGGGTACTAGTTTTTTCTTTGTGTATTTCAATGAAACTCTGACATAATTGAATTCTCTCTGTGTGCCCCTCATGGCTCCCCAAAATTTGGTCATCTCACCCATCACGGGTTATTTTGTTTAGAGCCTATTGGATGTTTACCCTGATTAAGCGAATTTCAACTGAAAACGCCTGTTAGTTTTAAATCCTCAATGGTTTAATGGCTAGAAACTTTTAAAAACGCAGAAACAACACTTTAGATCACAAGAGGCCCACACAACTGTGCTTCTAACCTGGTTCAAAGTATCTCAAAGCTTGAAATCACTAGGTAGCAAAAGAGTTTCATTAAAAACTCACAAAGAAAAGCGATTTAAGCCAACTGAAAATAATTCCATGATTTCTTAGCTTCTGGGTACTAAGAGGTTTCTTTTGTGTATTTTCAATTGAAACTCTGACAAAATGATTCTCTTCTTGTGCCCCCTCATGGCTTCCCCAAAATTTGGTCAATCCCCACCATCACGGGTTTTTTGTTGTATTTAGAGCCTATTTGAAATGTTTACCCTGATTAGGCGAATTTCACTGAGCGAAAACGCCCTGTAGTTTTAATTCCTCAATGGTTAATGGCTAGAAACTTTGAAAAATGCAGAAAAAAGAACTTCAGATTATCACAAGAGCACACTGTGGCTTCTGTCCTGGTTCAAGTATCTCAAAGCTGAATCACTAGGTAGCAAAAGAGTTTCAAACTCACAGAAAAAGCATTTTAGCACTGAACTGGAAATAATTCCAGGTTTCTTAAGCTTAGTGGGGGCACTAGGTTTCTTTGTGTTATTTTTCAATGAAACTCTGACAAAATGATTTCTCTCTTGTGGCCTCCCTCATGGCTCCCCCCAAATTTTGGTCATCCCACCATCACGGGTTTTTTGTTTAGAGCCTATTTGGATGTTTACCCTGAATTAGGCCGAAAATTTCACTGAAAACGCCTGTAGTTTTAATTCCTCAATGGTTAATAATGCTAGAAACTTTGAATAAAAATGCAGAAAAGCCCACTTCAGATCACAAGAGCCACACTGTGAGCTTCTTATCCTGGTTCAAGTATCTCATAAGCTGAATCACTAGGTAAACAAGGGGCAAAAGAGTTTCAAACTCACAGAAAAGTGTATGCGGTTTTAGCGAACCTGGAAATAATTTCCATGTTTCTTAGCTTCTGGGCAACTAGGTTTCTTTGTGTATTTCTCCAATGAAAACCCCTGAAAAAATGATTCTCTCATGGAGCCCCTCAAGACGACTCCCACAAATTTTTGGTCAATGCACCCCATCCATCAATCGACTGTTTTGTTTAGAGCCTAAATTGAATGTTTTACCCTGATTAGGCGAAAATGTCCAACTGAAAACGCCTGTAGTTTAATTCTTCCCCAAATGGTTAATGCTAGAACTTTGAAAAAACGCAGATAACAAGCACTTTCAGTTTCACAAAGAGCACACTGGTTGTCCTTCTTTCCTGGTTCAAGTATCTCAAAGCTGATTTCACTAGGTAGCAACTCAAAGAGTTTTCGGTATAAAACTCACAGAAATAAAGCGTTTTAGCCAACTGGAAACAATTCCAATGTTTCTTAGCTTCTGGGGGCTACTAGGTTTCTTTGTGTATATTTCAATGAAAACTCTGAACAAAATGATTCTCTCGTATTGGCCCCCTCATGCTCCCCAAATGTTTGGTCAATCCACCATCAAGGGTTTTTTGTTTACAGTCTATTGGATGGTTTACCCTGATTAGGCGAAAATTGCCTGTGGAAAAACGCCTGTGAGTTTAAATTCTTAAATGGTTAATGCTAGAACTTTAAAAAAACGCTGCAGAAAACCCCACTTTAGTTTTCACAGGAGCACACTGTGCTTTTGTCCTGTTTTTTCATAGTAATCCCCTCAAAAGCTGAATCAACTAAGGTAGCAAAAGAGTTTTCAAAACTCACAGAAGAGCGGTTTTAGCCAACTGGAAAATAATTCCAATGTTTCTTAGCTTGTGGGTACTAGGGTTTATCTTTGTGTATTTCAATGAAAACTCTGACTCAGTAAATGATTCTCTCTTGGTGCCCCCTCATGGCTCCCCAAATTTTGGTCAAATCCCACCATCCACGGGTTTTTTGTTTATTAGAGAGCCTATTGGATTGTTTACCCTGATTAGGGCGAATTTCACTGAAAACGCTGTAGTTTTAATTCCCTCAATGGTTAAAGCTAGAAAAAGAACTTTTTGAAAATGCAAAAAAAGCACTTCAGATCACAAGAAGAGCAAACACTGTGCCTTTCTGTTCCTGGTTCAAGTATCTCAAAGCTGAATCACTAGGTAGCAAAAGAGTTTCAAACTCACAAGAAAAAGCCGTTTTTAGCCCAAATCTTGAAAATAATTCCATGTTTCTTATGCTTGTGGGGTAACTAGGTTTGTTTTTGTTGTATTTCAAATGAAAAAACTCTGACAAAATGAAAATTCTCTCTTGTTCCCCTCATGGCTCCCCAAATTTGGTCATCCCCTACACCATCACGTCGGGTTTTTTGTTTAGAGCCTATTGGATGTTTTTACCCTGATTAGGGGCGAAATTTCACTGAAAAACGCCTGCCTGTTAGTTTAAATTCCTCAATGGTTTTTAAATGCTAGAACTTTTTTAAAAAAAACTGCAGAACAAGCCACTTTATATTCACAAGAGCACACTGTGCTTCTGTTCCTGGTTTTTCAAGTATCTCAAAGCTGAATCACTAGGTAGCAAAAGAGTTTCAAACTCACAGAAAAGCGTTTTAGCCAACTGGAAAATAATTCCATGTTTCTTAGCTTCTGGGTACTAGGTTTATTTGTGTATTTCAATGAAATCTCTCTCTGAAAAAATTGATTCTCTTTTCTTGTGCCCCTCATGGGACTCCCCCCCCAAGTTTTTAGGTCATCCACCATCAAGGGTGGTTGTTTGTTTCACAGTCTATTGAATGTTTTACCCCTGATTAGGCGAAAATTTCACTGAAAAACGCCTGTGAGTTTATTCTTCAATGGTTAATGCTAGAAAACTTTGAAAAAAATCTGCCAGAAAACACACTTTAGTTCACAAGAGCACACTGTGCTTCTGTCCTGGTTCAAGTATCTCAAAGCTGAATCACTAGGTAAGCAAAAGTAGTTTCAAAACTCAACAGAAAAGCATTTTAGCCAACCCCCCTAGAAATGGAAATAATTCCATGTTTTCATTAGCTTGTGGGTACTAGGTTTCTTTGTATATTTCAATGAAACTCTGACAAAATGACTCTCTCATTGGCCCCTCATGGCTCCCCAAATGTGGTCAATCCACCATCAGGGGTTTTTTTTTTAGAGCCTATTGGATGTTTTACCCTGATTAGGCGAATTTCACTGAAAACGCCTGTAGTGTTTAATTCTTCAATGGTTAAATGCTAGAACTTTAAAAATGCAGAAAAAGCACTTCAGATCACAAGAGCACACTGTGCTTCTTGTCCTGGTTCAAGTATCTCAAAGCTGAATCACTAGGTAGCAAAAGTGTTTCAAACTCACAGAAAAGCAATTTTAGCCAAACTGGGAAATAATTCCATGTTTCTTAGCTTCTGGGTACTAGGTTTTTTGTGTATTTCAATGAAACTCTGACAGAATGATTCTCTCTTGTGACCCCTCATGGCTCCCCAAATTTGGTCATCCTCACATCAACGTGGGTTTTTTGTTTGGGGGGGGAGAGCCTATTGGATGTTTACCCTGATTAGCGCGAATTTCACTGAAAAAACGCATGTAGTTTAATTCCTCAATGGTTAAAGCTAGAACTTTAAAATGCAGAAAAGCACTTCATATCACAAGAGCACACTGTGATTCTGTCCTGGTTCAAGTATCTCAAAGCTGAATCACTAGGTAGCAAAAGAGTTTCAAACTCACAGAAAAGCGATTTAGCCAAATGGAAATAATTCCATGTTTTTCTTAGTTTGTGGGTACTAGGTTTCTTTGTGTATTTCAATGAAACTCTGACATAATGATTCTCTCTTGTGCCCCCCTCATGGCTCCCCAATTTGGTCATCCCACCATCACGGGTTTTTTGTTTAGAGCCTATTGGATGTTTACCCTGATTTAGGCGAATTTCACTGAAAACGCCTGTAGTTTAATTCCTCAATGGTTAAAGCTAGAATTTGAAAAAATTGCAGAAAAACACTTCAGTTTATCACAAGAGCACACTGTGCTTCTGTCCTGGTTCAAGTATCTCAAAGCTGAATCACTAGGTAGCAAAAGAGTTTTCAAACTCACAGAAAAGCGATTTAGCCAAAATGGAAATAATTCCATGTTTCTTAGCTTTGTGGGTACTAGGTTTTCTTTGTGTATTTCAATGAAACTCTGACAATAATGATTCTCTCTTGTGCCCCTCATGGCTCCCCAAATTTGGTCATCTCCCACCATCACGGGTTTTTTGTTTAGAGCCTATTGGATGTTTTACCCCTGATTAGGCGAATTTCACTGAAACCGCCTGTTAGTTTTAAATCCTCAATGGTTAATGCTAGAACTTTAGGGAAAACGCAGAACAACACTTTAGATCACAAGAGCACACTGTGCTTTCTATCCTGGTTCAAGTATCTCAAAGCTGAATCAACTAGGTAGCAAAAGAGTTTCAAACTCACAAAAAGCGATTTAGCCAACTGAAAATAATTCCATGTTTCTTAGCATCTGGGTACGAGGTTTTCTTTTTGTGTATTTCAATGAATCTCTGACAAAATGATTCTCTTTTGTGCCCCTCATGGTTCCCCAAATTTGGTCAATCCCACCATCACGGGTTACTTGTTTAGAGCCTATTGAATGTTTACTTGATTAGGCGAATTTCACTGAAAACGCCTGTAGTTTAATTGCTCAATGGTTTAATGCTAGAACTTTGAAAATGCAGAAAAGAACTTCAGATCACAAGAGCACACTGTGCTTCTGTCCTGGTTCAAGTATCTCAAAGATGAATCACTAGGTAGCAAAAGAGTTTCAAACTCACAGAAAAAAAAGCATTTTAGCAAATGGAAATAATTCCAGGTTTCATAGCTAGTGGGTTCTAGGTTTCTTTGTGTATTTCAATGAAACTCTGACAAAATGATTCTCTCTTGTGCCCCTCATGGCTCCCCAAATTTGGTCATCCCACCATCACGGGTTTTTTGTTTAGAGCCTATTGGATGTTTACCCTGATTAGGCGAATTTCACTGAAAATTCCTGTAGTTTTAAATTACTCAATGGTTAAAGCTAGAACTTTGAAAATGCAGAAAAGCACTTCAGATCAACAAGAGCACACTGAGCTTCTTTCCTGGTTCAAGTATCTCATAGCTGAATCACTAGGTAACAAAAAGAGTTTCAAACTCACAGAAAAGTGTTTTTAGCGAACTGGAAATAATTCCATGTTTCTTAGCTTCTGGGCACTTAGGTTTATTTGTGTATTTCAATGACACTCTGAAAAAATGATTCTCTCATGTGCCCCTCAAGACTCCCCCAAGTTTGGTCATCCCTCCATCAAGGATGTTTTGTTTACAGTCTATTGAATGTTTACCCTGATTAGGCGAAAATGCCTGAAAACGCCTGTGAGTTTAATTCTTAAATGGTTAATGCTAGAACTTTAAAAACGCAGAACAACACTTTAGTTCACAAGAGCACAGTGTGCTTCTGTCCTGGTTCAAGTATCTCAAAGCTGATTCACTAGGTAGCAAAAGAGTTTTCAAAAACTCACAGAAAAGCGTTTTAGCCAACTGGAAACAATTCCATGTTTCTTAGCTTGTGGGTACTAGGTTTCTTTGTAATTTTCAATGAAACTCTGACAAAATGACTCTCTCTTGGCCCCCTCATGGCTCCCCAAATGTGGTCAATCCACCATCACGGGTTTTTTTTTAGAGCCTATTGTGGTTGTTTACCCTGATTAGGCGAATTTCACTGAAAAACGCCTGTAGTTTTTAAGATTCTTCAATGGTTAATGCTTAGAACATTTGAAAATGCAGAAAAGCACTTCAGATCACAGGAGCACACTGTGCTTTTTGTCCTGGTTCAAGTATATCAAAGCTGAATCACTAGGTAGCAAAAGAGTTTCAAAAAACTCACAGAAGAGCAATTTAGCCAACTGGAAATAATTCCATGTTTCTTAGCTTCTGGGTACTAGGGTTTTTTGTGTATTTCAATGAAACTCTGACAGAATGATCTCACTCTTGTGCCCCTCATGGCTCCCCAAATTTGGTCATCCCACCATCAAGGGTTTTTTTGTTTAGAGTTATTGGATGTTTACCCTGATTAGGCGAATTTCACTGAAAACGCATGTAGATTAATTCCTCAATGGTTAAAGCTAGAACTTTGAAAATGCAGAAAAGCACTTCATATCACAAGAGCACACACTGTGATTCTGTCCTGGTTCAAGTATCTCAAAGCTGAATCACTAGGTAGCAAAAGAGTTTCAAACTCACAGAAAAGCGATTTAGCCAAATGGAAATAATTCCAGGTTTCTTTAGCTTGTGTGGGTACTAGGTTTCTTTGTGTATTTCAATGAAACTCTGACAATAATGATTCTCTCTTGTGCCCCTCATGGCTCCCCAAAGTTTTGGTCATCTCACCATTCACGGGTTTTTTTTGTTTAGAGCCTATTGGATGTTTACCCTGATTAGGCGAATTTCACTGAAAACGCCTGTAGTTTAATTCCTCAATGGTTAAAGCTAGAACTTTGAAAATGCAGAAAAGCACTTCATATCACAAGAGCACACTGTGCTTCTTTCCTGGTTCAAGTATCTCAAAGCTGAATCACTAGGATATCAACAAAAGAGTTTCAAACTCACAGAAAAGCGTTTTTTAGCGAACTGGAAATAATTCCATGTTTCTTAGCTTATGTTGGGCACTAGGTTTATTTGTGTATTTCAATGATCACTCTGAAAATATGATTCTCTCATGTGCCCCTCAAGACTCCCCAAAGTTTGGTCATCTCACCATCAAGGATGTTTTGTTTACAGTCTATTGAATGTTTACCCTGATTAGGCGAAAATGCCTGAAAACGCCTGTGAGTTTAATTCTTAAATGGTTAATGCTAGAACTTTACAAACGCAGAACAACACTTTAGTTCACAAGAGCACAGTGTGCTTCTGTCCTGGTTCAAGTATCTCAAAGCTGATTCACTAGGTAGCAAAAGAGTTTCAAACTCACAGAAAAGCGATTTTAGCCAACTGGAAATAATTCCATGTTTCTTAGCTTGTGGGTACTAGGTTTCTTTGTATATTTCAATGAACTCTGACAAAATGACTCTCTCTTTGGCCCCCTCATGGCTCCCCAAATGTGGTGAATCCACCATCACGGGTTTTTTTTTTAGAGCCTATTGGATGTTTTACCTTGATTTAGGCGAATTTCACTGAAAACGCCTGTAGTTTAATTGCTTCAATGGTTAATGCTAGAACTTTGAAAATGCAGAAAAGAACTTCAGATCACAAGAGCACACTGTGCTTTCTGTCCTGGTTCAAGTATCTCAAAGCTGAATCACTAGGTAGCAAAAGAGTTTCAAACTCACAGAAAAAGCAATTTAGCCAAAACTGGAAATAATTCCATGTTTCTCTAGCTTCTGGGGGTTACTAGGGTTTTTTTTGTGTATTTTCAATGAAACTCTTACAGAATGTACTTCTCTCTGCGTGCGCCCCTCAAGGTCTAGCCCCAAAGAATTGGGTCATCCCAACATTCACGGGTTTCTTTGTCATGTAGGACGCCCTATTGGATGTCAAAATCCCTGATTAGGCGAATCTATCACTTGAAAATTCCAGTAGATACAATACTCAATGAGATTAAAGTTACTATAACCTTTTGAAACAATGCAGAAAAGCAGCTTCAATCACCAAGAGCGCCACCTGACTTCTTTCCTGGTTCAAGTAACTCATAGCTTAGAATCCACTAGGTAAACACAAGAGATCTTCAAACTCTCACAGAAAGTCGTATTTTCAAGCGAACCTGGAAATAATTCCCAAATAGTTTCTTCTATAGCATTCTGAAGTGCACACAACGGTTTTAATTGTGTATTCAATTACACACCTGAAAAAATGATTCTCTCACATGTGCCCCTCAAGACTCCCCAAGTTAGTTCTATCCCTCCAACAAAGGATGTTTTGGTCTTTACCATCTAGTTGAAATCTGAGTTAACCCTGAAATAGGGAAAATGTCCTGAAAACGCCTGTGACATATTAATTCTAAATGGTTAATGCTAGAAACTTAAAAAACGCAGAACAACACTTTATCTTCAGCAAAGAGCCACAGTGTTCTTCTGTCCTTGTTCAAGTATCTCAAAGCTGATATCCCTAGGTTAGCAAAAGAAAGTTTCAAACTCACTAGAATAACGCTTTAGCCAACTGGCAAACAATTCCGATAGTATTCTTAGCTTGTGGGTATCTAGGTTTTCTTGTGTATAATCAATGAATAACTCATCTGACAAAAATGCACTCGCTCATTGTGCCCCCCCGTCACAAGCCTCCCCAAAATTGAGTTAGAATCCCACAATTCATCGGGTTTTTTTTGTTTAGTAGCCTATTGGATGTATATACCCAGATGTTAGGAGTATTTCACTGAAAACTCCCTGTTTAGTAATTTAACGTTCTTCAATAGGTTTTCTAATGCTAGAACTTTGAAAATATGCAGGAAAAGCAACACTTTCAGTATTCACAGGAGCAACACTGTGCTTATGTCCCAGGTCTCAAGAGTAATCTTCAAAGCTGAACTCACGTAGGTTATGCAAAAGAAGATTCAACAAACTCACAAGAAGAGCAATTTATGCACAACATATGAAAATACACATTCCATGTTTTCTTAGCTTCATGGGTCCTAGGAGGTTCCTGTTGTGGTAATTCGGCAAAAGAAACACTCTGACAGAATGGATTCTCATCTTGGGCCCCTCATGGCTTCGCCAAATTTGATGTCCATCCACCATCACGGGTTACTTTGATTTGTTATAGAGTTATTGGATCTGTCATAGTACCCTGATTAGGTCGAAATTCATCTGAAAACTCATGTAGTATTAATTGCTCAATGGTTAATGCTAGAACTTT
>JAKELJ010000926.1:0-13217 GCA_025594165.1 Tamias sibiricus
AGCCCACCACTCAAGGGTGTTTTGTTTACAGTCTATTGGATGTTCACCCTGATTAGGCGAAAATGCCTGAAAACGCCTGTTAGTTTAATTCTTAAATGGTTAATGCTAGAACTTTAAAAACGCAGAACAACACTTCAGTTCACAAGAGCACACTGTGCTTCTGTCCATGTTCAAGTATCTCAAAGCTGAATCATAGGTAGCAAAAGAGTTTCAAACTCACAGAAACGCGATTTAGCCAACTGGAAATAATTCCATGTTTCTTAGCTTCTGGGAACTAGGTTTCTTTGTGTTATTTCAATGAAACTCTGACAAAATGATTCTCTCTTGTGCCCCTCATGGCTCCCCAATTTGGTCAATCCACCATCACGGGTTTTTGGTTTAGAGCCTATTGGATGTTTACCCTGATTAGGCGAATTTCACTGAAAACGCCTGTAGTTTAATTCCTCATGGTTAATGCTAGAACTTTGAAAATGCAGAAAAACCTTCAGATCACAAGAGCACACTGTTGCTTCTGTCCTGGTTCAAGTATCTCAAGCTGAATCACTAGGTAGCAAAAGATTTTCAAACTCACAGAAAAGCGATTTAGCCAACTGGAAATAGTTCCATGTTTCTTAGCTTCTGGGAACTAGGTTTCTTTGTGTTATTTCAATGAAACTCTGAAAAAATGATTCTCTCTTGTGCCCCTCATGGCTCCCCAAATTTGGTCATCCCACGATCACGGGTTTTTTGTTTACAGTCTATTGGATGTTTACCCTGATTAGGCGAATTTCACTGAAAACGCCTGTAGTTTAATTCCTCAGTGGTTAATGCTAGAACTTTGGATATGCAGAAAAGCACTTCCGATCACAAGAGCACACTGTGCTTCTGTCTGGTTCAAGTATCTCAAAGCTGAATCTCTAGGTAGCAAAAGTGTTTCAAACTCACAGAAAAGCGTTTTAGTGAAATGGAAATAATTCCATGTTTCTTAGCTTCTGGGCACTAGTTTCTTTGTGTATTTCAATGAAACTCTGAATAAATGATTTTCTCATGTGCTCCTCAAGGCTCCCCAAGTTTGGTCATCCCACCATCAAGGTGTTTTGTTTGCAGTCTATTGGATGTTTACCCTGATTAGGCGAAAATGCCTGAAAACGCCTGTGAGTTTAATTCTTAAATGGTTAATGCTAGAACTTTAAAAACGCAGGCTCCAGACAACACTTGAGTTTCCCCCCCCCCCACCAAAATAACAAGAGCACACTGTGCTTCTGTCCTGGTTCAAGTATCTCAAAGCTGAATCACTAGTAGCAAAAGAGTTTCAAACTCACAGAAAAGCGATTTAGCCAACAGGAAATAATTCCATTTTTCTTAGCTTCTGGGAACTAGTTTCTTTGTGTATTTCAATGAAACTCTGACAAAATGATTCTCTCTGTGCCCCTCATGGCTCCCCAAATTTGGTCAATCCACCATCACGGGTTTTTTGTTTAGAGCCTATTGGATGTTTACCCTGATTAGGCGAATTTCACTGAAAACGCCTGTAGTTTAATTCCTCAATGGTTAATGATTGAACTTTGAAAATGCAGAAAAGCACTTCAGATCACAAGAGCACACTGTGCTTCTTTCCTGGTTCAAGTATCTCAAAGCTGAATCACTAGGTAAAAAAAGAGTTTCAAACTCACAGAAAAGCGTTTTAGCGAACTGTAAATCATTCGATGTTTCTTAGCTTCTGGGCACTAGGTTTCTTTGTGTTATTTCAATGAAACTCTGACAAAATGATTCGCTCATGTGCCCCTCAATGCTCCCCACGTTTTGTCATCCCACCATCAAGGGTGTTTTGTTTACAGTCTATTGGATGTTCACCTGATTAGGCGAAAATGCCTGAAAACGCTGTTAGTTTAATTCTTAAATGGTAATGCTAGAACTTTAAAAACGCAGACAACACTTCAGTTCACAAGAGCACACTGTGCTTCTTTCCTGGTTCAAGTATCTCAAAGCTGAATCACTAGTAGCAAAAGAGTTTCAAACTCACAGAAAAGCGATTTAGCCCAACTGGAAATAATTCAATGTTTTTCTTAGCTTCTGGGAACTAGGTTTCTTTGTGTATGTTCAATGAAACCTCTGACAAAAAGATTCTCTCTTGGTGCCCCTCATTGGCTCCCTAAACTTTGGTCAATCCACCATCACGGGTTTTTTGTTTCTAGTGCCCTATTGGATGTTTTACACCTTGATTAGAGAGAAATTTCCACTGAAAGCGCCTGTACTTTAATCTCCTCAATGGTTTATGCTAGAACTTTGAAAATGCAGAAAACACTTCAGATCACAAGAGCAACACTGTTGCTCCTGTCCTGGTTGTCAAGTAACTTCAAAGCTGAATCACTAGGTAGCAAAAGTAAGTGTTTTCAAACTCACAGAAAAGCGATTTAGCCACCAGAAAATAGTTCGCATGTTTCTTTGCGTCTGGGAAACTCTAGGTTTCTTTGTGTATTTCAATGAAAACTCCTGAACAAGATGATTATCTCTCATGATGACCCTCATCGGCTCCCCAAATTTGGTCATCCCACGATCTCAACGGGGTTTTTTTGTTTACAGTTCTATTGATGATGTTTACCACTGATTAGGCGAATTTCACTGAAAAAATCCAGTAGTTTAATGTTCACTCAGTGGTTTAATGCTAGAACTTTGGATATGCAGGAAAAGCACTTCCGATCACAAGAGCACACTGTGCTTCGGTCCTGGTTCATAGTATCGTCAAAATCTGAAGCTCTAGGTAGCAAAAGAGTTTCCAAATTCACAGTAAATAGCGTTTTAGTTGAAATGGAATTAATTCCCAGTTTCTTACTTCTGGGCACTAGTTTTTCTTTGTGTATTTCAATGAAACCTGAATAAAATGATTTTCTCATGATGCTCCTCAAGTCTCCCCAAGTTTGGTCATCCCACCATCAAGGGTGTTTGTTTGCGAGTCTAATTGATGTATTTACCCTGATTAGGTGGCGAAAATGCCTAAAACGCCTGTGAGTTAATTCTTCAGTCAGTGTTTATTAGCAAGAACTTTAAAAACGCAGAACAACACTTTAGTTCACAAAGCACACTGTGCTTCTGTTCCTGGTTCAAGTATCTCAAAGCTGGAATCACTAGGGTAGCAAAAGAGTACAAACACAAGAAAAGCGATTTAGGCCTCTGAAATAATTCCATTTTTCTTAGCTTTCTGGGAACTAGTTTCTTTGTGTATTTCAAAGAAACTCCTGACAAAATGGATTCTCATCTTTTGGCCCCTCATCTGGCTCCCCCAATTTGGTCATCCACCATCACGGTTTTTGGTTTAGAGCCTATTGGATGTAGTTACCCGATTAGGGCGAATTTCACTGAAAACCGCCTGTTAGTTTAATTCCTCAGAATGTTAATGCAAGAACTTGAAAATGCAGAAAAGCACTTCAGATCACAAGGAGCCACACTGTGCTTCTTTTCTGGATCAAGTATTCTCAACGCTGAATCAACTAGGTAAAAAAGAGTTTCAGAACTCACAGAAAAGCGTTTTAAAGCGAACTGTAAATCATTCCGATGTTTCTTAGCTCTGGGCACTAGGTTTCTTTGTGTATTTCAATGAAACTCTGACAAAATGATTCGCTCATAGTTCCCCTCTATGCTCCCCACGTTTGTTCCATCCCACCATCAAGGGTGCTTTGTTTAACAGTCCTATTGGATGGTTCACCTGATTTAGGCGAAAATGCCTGAAAACGCCTGTTAGTTAATTCTTAAATGGTTAATGCAAGAACTTTAAAAACCGCAGAACAACACTTCGTTCACAAGATCACACTGGTGCTTCTTCCATGTACAAGTATCCAAAGCTGAATCACTAGTAGCAAAAGATTTCAAACTCACAGAAAAAGCGATTTAGCCAACTGGAAATAATTTTCCATGTTTCTTAGCTTTCAGGGAACTAGGTTCTGTGAATTTCAATGAACTCTGGACAAAATGATTCGACCTCTTGTGTCCCTCATGCTCCCCAAATATGGTCAACCCACGATCATTGGGTTTTTTTGCTTACCAGTCCTATGGATGTTTACCCTGATTAGCGAATTTCACTGAAAACGCCCTTTAGTTTTTATTCCTCAGTGGTTAATGCTAGAACTTTGGATATGCAGAACAGCACTTCCGATCACAAGAGCACACTGTGCTTCTGTCCTGGTTCAAGTATCTCAAAGCTGAATTTTCCCCAACTAGCTAGCAAAAGGAGTTTTCAAACTCACAGAAAAGCGTTTTAGTGTAAATGAAAATAAATTCCAGGTTTCTACCTTCTGGGCACTAGATTCTTTGTGTATATTCAATGAAACACTGAAGAAAAGATATCTCAGCATGGTCCTCAAGGCTCCCCAAGTTTGGTCCATCCCCACCATCAAGGGTGTTTTGTTGCACAGTCTATTGGATGTTCACCTGAATAGGCAAAAATTGCCTGAAAAACGCCGTGAGTTTAATTCTTAAATGGTTTAATGCTAGAACTACTTCAAAAAACGCAAGAACAACACATCAGTTCCAAGAGCACACTGTGCTTCTTTCCATGTTCCAAGTATCTCAAGCTGAATCACTAGGTAGCAAAAGAGTTTCAAACTCACAGAAAAGCGATTTAGCCACCTGGAAATAATTCCCATGTTTCTTGTCTCTTGAAACTAGGTTTTCTTTGTGTAATTCAAGAAACTCTGACAAATGATTCTCATCTAGTGCCCCTCAATGGCTCCCCAAATTTGGTCATCCACTATCACGGTTTTTTGTTTTCAGCCTATTGGATGTTTTACCCTGATTAGGCGAATTTCACTGAAAACGCCCCTGTATTTAATTCTGCAGTGTTAATGCTAGACACTTTGGATATGCAGAAACGCCACATTCCGAATCACAAGAGCACACTGTGCTTCTGTCACTGTTCAAGTATCTCAAAGCGTGAATCTCTATGGAGCAAAAGAGTTTCAAACTCACAGAAAAGCGTTTTAGTGGAAATGGAAAATATTCCAAGTTCTTCTAGCTTCTGGCACTAGGTTTCTTGTGTATTCTATGAAACTCTGAATAAATGATTCTCTCATGTGCTCCTCAAGCTCCACAAGTGTTGTCATCCCACGATCAGGGTGTTTTTGTTCCAAGTCTAATTGGATGTTCACCCTGATTTACAAAATGCCTGAAACGCCTGTGATTTTATTCATAAATGGTTAATGCCTAGAACTTTAAAAAATCGTCAGAAAAACACTTCAGTTCACAAGAGCACACTGTGCTTTCTGTCCATGGTTCAAGTATCCTCCAGAAGCTGAATCACTAGGTAGCAATAAGACGTTTTCACAACTTTCACATACAAAAGCATTTTAAGCCAACTGGAGAATAATTCCATGTTTCTTAGCTTGTGGGTACCAAAGTTTTCTTTGGTGTATTTCAAATGAAAACTCTGACAAAATTGATTCTCTCTTAGATGCCACTCATGGCTCCCCCAATTTGGGTCAATCCACCATACACGGGGATTTTTTGTTTAGCAGCCTATTGGATGTTACCTTGGAAATTGATTAGGCGAATTTCACTGAAAACGCTGTTTAGTTTAATTCTCATGGTTAATGAATGAACCTTTTGAAAATGCAGAAAAGCGCTTCAGATCACAAGAGCACACTGTGCTTATGCTTTCCTGTTTCAAAGTATCTCAACGCTGAATCACTAGTAACAAAAGAGTTTCAAACTCACAGAAAAGCGTTTTTCGCGAACTGGAAATAAATTTCCATGTTTCTTAGCTTCTGGGCACTAGGTTTTCCTTTGTGTATTTCAATGAAACTCTGAAAAAATGATTCTCTCATAGTGCCCTCAGGCTCCCCAAGTTTGGATCATGATGCCACCATACAATGGTGTTTTTCTTTACAGTCTATTGGAATGTTTAGCCCGATTAGGTCAAAATGCCTGAAAACGCCTGTGAGTTTAATTCTTAAAATGGTTTAAATGCTAGAACTTTGAAAACGCAGAAACACTTCAGTTTCACAAGAGCACACATGTGCGCCTGTCCCTGGTTCAAGTATCTCAAAGCTGAATCACTAGGTAGCAAAAGAGTTTCAAACTCACAGAAAAAGCGATTTAGACCAACTGGAAGATAATTCCATGTTTTCTTAGCTTCTGGCAACTAGTTTCTTTTGGTGTAATTTGAATGAAACTCGAAAAAATGATTCTCTCATATAACACACTCAAGGCTCCCCAAGTTTTGGTCATCCCCACATCAAAGGGTGTTTTGCATACAGTATATTGGACTGTTTACCCTGATTAGGCGAAAATAGCCTGAAAGACGCCTGTGAGTTTAATTCGTTAAAATGGTTTTAATGCTAGAGCATTAAAAACACAGAACAACAGTTTTAGTTCACAAGAGCACACTGTGCTTTCTGTCCTGGATCAAGTATCTCAAAGCTGAATCACTAGGGTACAAAAGATTTTCAAAACTCACAGAAAAGCGTTTTACCAACTGGAAATAGAATTCCATGTTTCTTAGAGCCAGTAGTGAACTAGGTTTCTTTGTTTATTTCAATGAACTCTTGACAAAATGATCTCTCTTGTGCCCATCATGGCTCCCCAAATTAGTCAATCCCACCATCACGGGTTTTTGTTTAGAGCCTATTGGATGTTTACCCTGATTAGGCGAAATTTCCCCACGGAAAACGCCTGTAGTTTAATTCCTCATGGTTAATGGCTAGAACTTTTGGATAATGCAGAAAAGCACTTCTGTTCAACAAGAGCACAGTGTGCTTCTGTTTGGTTCAAGTACTCTCAAAGCTGAATCTCTTTGGTACAAAAGAAGTTTCAAACTCACAGAAAAGCGATTTAGCGAACTGGAAATAATTCCATGTTTCTTAGCTTCTTGGCACAAGGTTTCTTTGTGTATTTCAATGAAAATATGAAAAAAAGATTTTGTCATGTGCCCCTCAAGGCTCCCCAAGTGGTCCTACCCACCATCAAGGTGTTATGTTTACAGCTGTGGATGTTTCCCCTAAATAGCGGCGAAAATGCCTGAAAACGCCTGTGAGTTTAATTCATAAGTTAAAGCTCAGAACTTTAAAAACCGCAGAACAACCCCTTCAATTCACAAGAGCACACTGTGCTTCGGTCCTGGTTCAAGAATCTCAAAGCTGAATCACAAGGTAACCAAAAGATTTCAAACTCAAGAAAAGCCAATTTAGCAAACTGGAAATAATTCCCATGTTTCTAGCTTGTGGGTACTAGGATTCTTTGTGTAATTCAGTGAAACTCAGATAAATATGATTCACTCTTGTGCCCCTCAAGGCTCCAAAAATTTAGTCCAATCCACCCTCACAGGTTTTTTGTTGTTTTTTTAGAGCCTATTGGATGTTTACCCTGAAAAGGCGAATTTCACCTGAAAATGCCTGATAGTATAATTTCTCCAATGGTTAATGCTAGAACTTTGAAAATGCAGAAAATCACTTCAGGATCAACAAAGAGCACACTGTGCATCTTCCTGGTTTCAAGTATCTCAAAGCTGATCAACAGTAACAAAAGAGTTTCAAAAGCACAGAAAAGCCATTTAGAGAACTGGAAATAATTCCCATGCTTCTTAGCTTCTGGAACTAGGTTTTCTTTGTGTAATTTTAATGAAAATCTGAAAAAAATGATTCTCGTCATGTGCCCCTCAAGGCTCCCCAAGGTTGGCAACTCACATAAAGGTGTTTTGTTTCAGTCCTATGGATATTGTGTACCCTGATTAAGGCGAAAATGCCTGAAAACGCCTGTTGAGTTTAATTCTTAAATGTTTAATGCTATTACTATTAAAAAACGCGAAAAACACTTAGGTTCACAAGAGCACACTGTGCTTCTCTCCTGGTTCAAGTATCTCAAAGCTGAATCACTAGGATACAAAAGAGTTTACAAACTCACAGAAAAGCGTTTTTAGACAAAGATGGAAATAATTCCTTGTTTCTTAGCTTGTGGGTACTAGGTTTCTTTGTGTATTTCACTGAAACTCTGACATCAATGATTTCTATCTTGTGCACCTTAACTCGATGCTCCCAAATTTGGTCATCCCACCGATCACGGGTTTTATATTTAGAGCCTATTGGATACTTACCCTGAATAGGCGAATTCACTGAAAAAGTCCTGTACTTTAATTCATACAATGGTTAAAGCTAGAACTTTTGAAAAAGCAGAACAGCACTTCATATACACAAAGAGCACACTGTGCTTCTGTCCTGGTTCAAGTATCTCAAAGCTGAATCACTAGGTAACAAAAGAGTTTCAAACTCACAGAAAGCTGTTTTAGGCCACTGGAAATAATTGCATGTTTCTTAGCCTGTGGGTACTAGATTCTTTGTGTATTTTCAATGAAACACTGAAAAAAATCATTCTCGTTCATGTGCCCCTCAATTCTCCCCCAAGTTTGTCATCCCAAACACAATGGTGTTTTTGTTTACAGTCTATTGGATGTTTACCCTAATTAGGCGAAAATGTCTGAAAACCCTGTGATATTTAATTCTTAAATGGTTAATCTAGCACTTTAAAAACCACAGAACAACACTTTAGTTCACAAGAGCCCACTGTGCTTCTCGTCCTGGATCATGTATTGTCAAAGCTGAATCACTAGGTATCAAAAAGAGTATTCAATAACTCACAGAAAAAGCGTTTTAGCCAAATGGAAATAATTCCAAGTATCTTAGCTTGTGGGGTACAAGGTATCTTTGTGTATTTCAATGAAACTCTGACAAAATGATTCTCTCTTTGTGCCCTCTACCGCCCCCTCATGGCCTCCCCCAAATTTGGTCATCCCACGATCACGAGTTTTCTGTTTATAAGCCTATTGGATGTTTTACACCTGGATTGAGGCGAAAATTACACTGAAAAAGCGCCTGTTAGTAGATAATTCTTTAAATGGTTTTAATGCCTAGAACTTAAAAATGCAGAAAACAAGCACTTTCAGTTCACAAGAGCACACTGTGCTTCTGTCCTGGTTCAAGAATCTCTATCAAAGCTGAATCTCTAGGTAAGCATAAAAGAATTTCCAGACTCACAGAAAAAGCGGTTTTAGCCTACTGGAAAGCAATCCATGTTTTCTTATGCTTCTGGGCACTAGAACTAGGTTTCTTTGTTTATTTACAAATGACATTCTGAAAAAAATGATCTACTCAATCATATGCCCCTCAATAGGCTCCCACAAGATTGGTCATCATCACACCCTCAAGGGTGTTTTTGTTTAGCAGACTATTGGATTGTTTTAACCCTCGATTATGCGAAATTCCACGGAAAACTCGCCTGTTATTTTTAATTCTTAAATGTTTAATTCTAGAACTTAAGAAACACGCTGAACAACACTTAAGGGGGGGTTTCAAAAAAAAAAAAAATAATCATTTGGGGGTGGGGGGTGTTTTTTTGTTTTCCCTTTTTGTTTGAATGTGTTTTGGTTGTGAGATTTAGTTGATGTTTCAATTTGGGATTAGATATGCATTTTTAGCCACTGGTAATAGTTTGTTGGAATGGGGGACTTGTAGGAGGAGATATTGATTCTTTGTGTATTTCAATGAAACTCTGATAGAAATGATTACATCTCATGTGCCTCCTGCAATGGCTCCCCCCAATTTTGGGTGCAATCCACCACACAAAGGGTGTTTTTGTTTACAGTTATTGATGGAAGTTTTAAACTCTGATTAGGCGAAATGTCACTGAAAACGCCTGTGATTATTAATTCCTCAATGATTAAATGCTAGAACTTTAAAAACTGCAGAACAACACATTAGTATCACAATAGTCACACTGTGCTTACTCTCCTGGTTCAAGTATCACAAAGCTGAATCACTAGGTAACAAAAGAGTTTCAAACTCACAGAAAAGCGTTTTAAGCCAACTGGAAAATTATTCCATGTTTCTTAGCTTCTGGGCACTAGGGTTTTCTTTGTGTATTTGAAATGAAACTCTGAAAAAATGATTCTCTCATATGTGCCCCTCAAGGCTCCCCAAGTTTGGTCATACCCACCATCAAGGAGGTGTTTTGTTTACAGTCTATTGGATGTTTAACCCTGATGTAGGCGAAAATGCATGAAAACGCCTGTGAGTTTTAATTCTTAAAATGGTTAAATGCTAGAACTTTAAAAACGCAGAAACAACAGTTTAGTTCACAAGAGCACACTGTGCATCTGTCCTGGCTCAAGTATCTCATAAATCTGAATCAACTAGGTAGCAAAAGAGTTTCATCAAACTCACAGAAAAGCGTATTTAGCCAACTGGGAAATAATTCCAAGTTTCTTAGCCTGTGGGGTAACTAGGTTTCTTTGTGCTATTTCAATGAAACTCTGACAAATGATTCCCTCTTGTGCCCCTCATGGCTCCCCAAATTTGGTCAATCTCACCATAAACGTGGTTTTTGTTTAGAGCCTATTGGATTTGTTTACCCTGATTAGGCCGAATTTCACTGAAAAGTGTCTGTAGTTTAATTCCTCAATGGTTAATGCTAGAACTTTGAAAATGCAGGAAAAGCACTTCAGATCACAAAGGAGCACTCTAGTGCTTCTTTCCTGGTTTCAAAGTTTATCTCAAAGCTTAATCACTAGGTAAAAAAAAGAGTTTCAAACTCAACAGAAAGCGTTTTAAGCGGAAAATATACTGTAATTCAAGTCCATGTTTTTACTTGAGCGTGTCTGGGCACTAGGTTTCTTCTTGTTGTATTATCAATGAAACTCTGTCAAATATGAATCTCGCTCTTGTGCCCCTCCATGGCTCCCCAAAAATTGGTCATCACTACCCACGATCACGGGTTTTTTGTTTATGAGCCTATTGGTATGTTTACCCTGATTAGTGCGAATTCCACTGGAAAACGCCTGTTAAGTATTATTCCACAGATGGTTTATTTGATTCAACTTTGTAAGAATGCAGATAAGCGCTTCAGATCACCTAAAGTGACAACACTTGTGCACTTCTTTCACTGTTTCATGTATCTCAAAGCTGAATCACTAGGTCAAAAAAAAGAGTTTCAAACTCACAGAATAAAGCAATTTAGCGAAACTGGAAATCAATCCATGGTTTCTTAGGCTTCTGGGCACTAGGCTTTTCTTTTAGTGTAATATTCATATGATAACGCTGCAAAAAATTGAAATCACTCATGGTGCCCCCTCAAATGCTTCCCACACGTTTGGTCATCCCACCATCAAGGGTGTTTTGATTTACAGTGTATTGGTTGTTTACCCTTGATTAGAGGCGAAATTGCCTGATGAAACGCCTGGGAGTTTATAAATTCTTAAAATGGTTAAATGCTAGTACTTTAAAAAACGCTAAAAAACACTTACAGTTCAAAAGAGCAACACTGTGCTCCTGTCCTGTTGTCAAGTATCTGAATGTCTGAATCACTAGGTAGCTAAAAGAGTTTCAAACTCAAAGAAAAAGAGCTCGATTATAGCCAACTGGATAAATAGGTTCCCCCCGTTTCCTATCATCTGGGAACAAGGTTTCTTATGTGTATTGCAATTAAACCTGACAAAATGATTCTCTCTTGGTGCCCCACCTGGCTCTCCCCCAAGAAATTTGGTCATCCCCCGATCACGGTTATTTGTTTAGAGCCTATTGATGTTTTACACTGATTAGGCGAAATTCCACTGAAATACCCTGTTAGTTTAATTCCTCGATGGTTAATGAATTTGAACTTTTGAAAATGTAGAAAAGCACTTCAGAACACAAGAGCACCACTTGGTGCTCTGTTCCTGTCAAGTATCTCAAAGCTGAATCACTAGGTCAAAAAAGAGGTTTTCAACTCACAGAAAAGCGTTTCTTTAGGGTAGTACTGTAATCATTCCATGGTTTCTTAGCCTTCTGAGGCACTAGGTTTCTTTGTGTATTTCAATGAAACTCTGAATAAAATGTTTCTCTCATGTTGCCCCTTCAATGCTCCCCACGTTGGTCATTCACACCATCAAGGGTGTTTTGTTTACAGTCTATTGGATGTTCACCCTGATTAGGCGAAAATGCTGAAACGCCCTGTTGAGTTTAATTCTTTTAAAATGGTTAATGCTTATGAACTTTAAAATCGCAGAACAAAAACATCAGTTCACAAGAGCACACTGTGCTTCGGTCATGTTCAAAGTATCTCAAAGCTGAATCACTAGGTTAGCAAAAGAGTTTCAAATCACAAATGCTTTTAGCCAACTGGAAATAATTCCATGTTCTTAGCTTGTGGGATACAGGTTCTTTGTGTATTTCAATGAAACTCTGACAAAATGATTCTCTCTTGTGCCCCTCATGGCTCCCCAAATCTTGGTCAATCCACCATCACGGGTTTTTTGTTTAGAAAGCCTAGTGGATGGTTTACCCTGATTAGCGGGAATTTCACTGAAGCGCCTGTAATTAATTCTCAATGTGTTTAAGCTAGAACTTTGAAAATGCAGAAAAACCCACTTCAGATCACAAGGAGGCACCACTGTTGCTCCTGTCCGGGGGTTTTTCTAATGTTATCTCAAAGCTGAATCATAGGTAGCATAAAGAGTTTCTAATCACAGAAAAACGATATTTAGCCAACTGGAAATAGTTCCATGTTCTTAGCTTCTGGGGCAACTAGGTTTCTTGTGTATTTCAATGAAAACTCTGAAAAATTGATTCTTCTGGTGCCCTCTACTGGCTCCAAAAATTTGGGTCATCCCTCGACACGGGTTTTTTGTTTACAGTCTATTGAATGTTTACCCTGAATTAGGCGAATTTCACTTGAAAAGCCTCTGTAGTTTAATTCCTCAGTTGGTTAATGCTATTACTTTAAAAACGCAGGAAAACTCTTTAGTTCACAATGAGCACACTGTGCTTCTCTCTGGTTCAAGTATCTCAAAGTGAATCACTAGGTAGCAAAAGAGTTTTAAACTCACAGAAAAGCGTTTTAGACAAATGGAAATAATTCCGTGTTTCTTAGATTGTGGGTACTAGGTTTCTTTGTGTTTATTTCATGAAACTCTGACAAAATGATTCTTATCTACTGCTCTCATGGCTCCCTAAATTTGGTCTCTTCCCACCATCACGGGTTTTTTATCTAGAGCCTATTGGGAATGTTTGTCCCTGATTATGGCGATTTCACTGAAAATGGCCTGTAGTTTAATTCCTCAAGGTTAAAGCTAGAACTTTGAAAAAGCAGAAAAAAAGCAACTTCATATCACAAGAGCACACTTGTGCTTCTGTCTGGTTCAAGTTTCTCAAAACTGAATCACTAGGTAACAAAAGAGTTTCAAACTCACAGAAAAGCGTTTGTTTTATGAGAAATGGAAATAA
>JAKELJ010000927.1:0-13210 GCA_025594165.1 Tamias sibiricus
TTAGGCAATTTCATTATAATGTGCCTTGGTGTGGATCTGTTGAGATTTTGTTTGTTTGGTGTTCGGTATGCCTCTTGAACTTGGTTTTGCCATTCATTCCTCATGTTTGGAAAATTTTCTGCTATTATTTCATTGAATAAATTACTCATTCCTTTGGTTTGAGACTCTGCACCTTCTTCAACACCAATCACTCTTAAGTTTGGTCTTTTAATGCTGTCCCATAATTCCTGAATGCTCTGTTCTTGTTTTCTTACTACTTTTGCCGTGTCCTGTAGATTTTTCTCCAGGATACATATTTTGTCTTCATTATCTGAGTTCCTTTCTTCCAGGTGATCTAATCTGTTGGTGATGCTTTCAATTGAGCATTTAGTTTGGTTTATTTCTTCTTTCATTTCCAGAATTTCTGTTTGGTTTTTCTTTAGAATCTCTACCTCCCTACTGAAGTAATCTTTTGCTTCTTGTATTTGTTTTTGGAGTTCTTTGTCAAAATGCTCTTTTACCACCTGTATTTGCTCTCTCATCTCATTTTTGAGTTCATTCTTAAGATTCATAAACATTTGGAATATATAATTTCTAAATTCCATCTCTGGCATTTGACCAACTGTGCTTGCCATGGAATCTACTGAAGAGGTATGTTGGTTGGTTTCAGCCACCTTCTTCCCTTGCTTCTTCATAATGCTTGTGTCTATTCTTCTAGCAGTGTGGGACCTTGCCTATTTCGATTTTACCTTATAGCCTTATGTTTCTCCTGTGGTACAATGCTGTCAGGTCCCCTTATAAATACCTTACACTTTAAGATCTAACACTTTCTTTACAGCAAATCCCAGTTTGATCACAATGTACAGATTTAGTTAACTCAGGTATTGTTTCCTATTTACTCTGTATGCTTGCATTGGAGTTTACAGTTTCAGTATTGGACACAGAGATGATATGTTTAGGAAGAAGGAAGTGAGATTATTGAGATGTTCTTTCTTAGGAAGTATGAAAATAGAATTCTGTGGAAGTGGTTTAATATCAGCAGATGGGAGAGGAAAGAGAATGGAGTGAGTGATTTAGAGGGAAGACCGATTTATATATAAACCAAACTTATGTACCCTTTGAGAGAATAAAAAAAAGATGGAAAAAAAAAATAAAAAGGGAACAGTGAGAGATAACAAAGAAGTAAGAATTAGTGTAAGAGAGAGGAGAGAGAAACTGAGTCAATAAAAATAGAGAGTAAACTATATATAACACTGCTTTGCTGTATATTTTAATTGCCCCAGGTCTAGAAGTCCAAATTTTGGCGTATACCTTTTTTCGCCTCTGATGAGTACACAATGACAGGGTGTAAATAGATAAGATGAGGGCAGAAGAGACTAAAGTGAGAAGGGAAGAAAAGAAAGAGGAACACAGACACACAAATAATCACACTATCAAACAGAACAAAAACAAAAAACAAACAATAAAAACCAGAGTCAAACCCAGGAACAAGTCTCAAATAAACAGGACCCTGGGAAGCCCTTCCAGTTTAGGCCAGTTGTCCAGGATCACGCCCAGACAGTCAAAGAGCACCAATTAGTGGCATCTAGTCTGCAGCTTTTGCCAGAGGCAGATTGGCACAGAGGAATAATGGCAGGGGGGGAGGGTGTCAGTACATGAATAGCACCAAGAAAGGGTTCATCCAAAAGGCACGCATTCCCCAAGCTCGCCCCCAGTTGTAGCTCTCGTGGTTCCTGCCCTGGCCTCAGGCAGGCCTTTCCCCGTTGGCTGTCTGAGAGCATCTCACCCAGCTGTGTGCTGTTCTCCGGGCCCTCGACTGATCCTTGGATGTCCGCAGTCAGCCGCAGCCCTTCTCCAAAATGGCGGTGCCTTCCCTGGTCCAAACAGCAGTAGCCCAGACCTGTGTGTCACTCCGAGGTTACGCGAAAGAAGTCTGTGAGGCCGCTGCTTGCGTCTGGCTTTCTTTTTATTCTGCGCTGTTCGAGGCCGTGGTTTATACTTCCCTTATTGCAATGTTACCATGGCAGCTGCGCTGCTAATGCTGGTTCCGTTTGTGGGCTGCTCGCACTGGACTCCATGCGTTGGCATGCAGGAGCCCTGTTTGGGGAGATGGCTAAGATCGCGGTTGACTTTGGGCCATGGAGATGTTTGGGCATTGCTGCCTTCTGTAGTCTCACGAGACTTGGCCCGGGATCTCGAGAGACTTGGGCAGAGCGCAGAGCGGGTGGGGGTGATTTGGTTGTTGGTTGTTTGGTGGTGTGTGGGGTACGTGTTAGAGTTGTTGGAGCCAGAGAGAGAAGCTGACAGAATAAAGAGCCTGTTTGTTTCCAGTCTGCCTCTGAACTTATTCCCGCAGCTTTGCTGCTCCAAGTGGCCATCGCTTCAGGCGGCAACAGGTGGTGGCCCGTACGGGGACTTAGGAGCAAACAGGTAAGAACTGAAAGGTCTCTAAAGATGGGTTCGAATATAACTGAATCCCAAGTGATAGAGGCTATAGAAAGCCTCCTTAATATACCTGACTCCGTTCTCAATGAGGAGGATTTAGAAAAAAGTGAAAGTGATCAAAAAAGTGTAGCTTCCACTGGGTCAACTAAGACCAGTAAAGAGAGTATTAGAAGAGTCCCCAAAATAACAAAAATCCAAGCTATTAGAGCTATTTGGGAGTTACTGGTAATAGCTGAAGGATACTTGCTCTTAATGGAACCTGGGCCTCAGGATATTGCTGTCAGTGAAATTAGCAGTAGTGAGGAATCTAGTAAAAGTGATCCTGAGAAAATGAGGAAAAAGAAACAAAAAAAAGACCAAAAAAAAGGACCGTCAAGTAGAGGAACCACTTGTGTCCTCTACTCCCCCATGGGTGGAATCCATTACAGAAAATATGAAGGGTATTACTAGGCATTTGCATACCCTAGAAACAGAAATAAAAAGTCTTTCTGAGCGCTTATGCGCTCTCAAAGGTAACTCACAGATACACTGGGAACTGCCAGCATTTGAAAAAAAAAAATGGACAGAGGGTCCATCAGTCAATAGATTTCAAAACAATAAAAAATATCAAAGAGGCAGTAATGACTTATGGGCCCCAAGCTCCTTTCACATTGAGTATGCTGGAGTCCCTTAACACCTTTAGCTTAACCCCCTCAGACTGGAAAAGTCTATGTAAAGCAGCATTAAGCGGGGGGCAATACTTGGTTTGACAATCGCAATTCCAAGAACTTTGTATAGAAACAGCTAAAAGAAACGCAGCTGAAGGGTTTGGAGACTATAATATAGAAATGCTCACAGGAGAAGGGCAATTTGCAGATTTACAGGCTCAAAAAGATTATGACCCAGGTGTATATACTCAGATAAACACAGCTGCCTTAGAGGCATGGAAAACTATACAAGGACCTGGGGATTTACAAGGTAGTTTGTCAAAAGTGATTCAAGGACCTAATGAGCCATATGCTGACTTTGCTGATCGACTTTTGAGAACTGCAGGTAGAGTGTTTGCAGATGTTGATCAAGCTATGCCATTAGTTGTTCAATTAGCATATGGAAATGCTAATAAATACTGCCAGGAAGCCATCAGGCCATGGAAAAATAAAAAGGATCTTTCCGTATATATACAACTATGTAAAGATATAAATGATGCCTTTGTCACAGGAAATGTGATTGCAGCCTCAATGAGAGGTGCTTCCCCTTGAAATTTCACAAAGGCTCAACCTAGACATTATAATCAATCAGGATATTCCAGGCAAAATTATCATAATCAATCAGGCTATTCTAGGCAAAATCCCAAAAGAGAAATAAGACCAAGCTCATACCGTGGCCCAGGCCGCTGCCCCGGGTATAAAAAGGGAAATCATTGGGCCAATAAATGCCATTCAAAATTTGACATCCATGGAAATCCTTTGTTCAGGAATTCGAAAAATGGGGCACGGGGCCCAATGCCCCGGGGCCCACAAATGTACGGGGCATTGGAGGAGGATTATCCTCAAGCATCTACTCAGATGCTTCCCCGACACAATCCCTACTACCCATCTACTCCCTCGCCAGAGGAACAGGAGGAAATGCAGGATTAGACCTCTGTTCCACCACCCGAATAGTGTTAACACCTGAAATGGGGGTTCAACTGATTCCCACAGGAGTCAGGGGACCTCTTCCCTCAGGGACTGTAGGACTTACTCTCGGGCGAAGTCCTAAAAGCTAATTAGGTTTGCAAGTGACCCCAGGTGTAATAAACTCAGACTACAAAGGGGAAATAAAAATAATGCTTAACTCACCCCAAAGTATAAGTTCTGTTAATCAAGGAGATAGAATTGCTCAATTGTTTCTCCTTCCCAATTTACATAATTCATTTAAAATGAGTATGCCTCAAAAAGGAAAAACAGAGGATTTTGTTCCACTGACTCGGAACCTATGGCTTGCTGGGTACAGGATTGTGCAAGGAGGCCTATGTGTAAAATAAAAATCCAAGGAATAGAGATGGAAGGACTGATAGATACTGGAGCTGACTCTTCCATCATTAATCTACGGCAATGGCCCAAGCACTGGCCTCTGCAAAAAGCTTCAACCAGTTTAAGAGGCTTGGGATATAATAACCTCCCAGAGAAAAGTGCGGTAATTTTAAAATGGGAGGATGATGAAGGGCATAAAGGAACATTTCAGCCTTATGTTTTACCTAACCTACCGGTTACTTTATGGGGAAGAGATATTTTGCAACAAATGGGAGTACAGCTTGCAACCAAGCCTGCAGGTGTTAAATGTGAAAATCTACAGGGTAATCTTAACCCTAAAAGAAATAATTATCAAAAAGTACAGAGTGATCTTAACCTTAAAAGTAATCATTATCATAAAGGAAAAAAAGATATATTTTTTTTTCGGGGCCACTGAGAAAATAATTTTGAAAATACCATGGCTTTCTGATAAGCCAGTGTGGATCCCTTAGTGGCCCCTATCTAAAGAGAAATTACAAGTGGCCCACCTACTAGTTCAGGAACAACTAGAAGCAGGACATATAGAACCTTCCACCTCTCCCTGGAATTCCCCCATATTTGTGATCAAGAAAAAATCAGGAATATGGCGATTGTTACATGATCTTAGAGAAATTAATAAAACCATGCAAATCATGGGCCCTATCAACCTGGACTTCCTAATCCTGTAGCTATTCCAAAAAATTTCCATCTTATTACTCTTGATATAAAGGATTGTTTCTTTTCCATTCCCCTACATCCTCTGGATGCCCCCAGGTTTGCTTTTTCAGTTCCTTCTATCAATAATAATGGCCCTGATAAAAGATATCAATGGAAAGTGCTACCGCAGGGAATGGCTGATAGCCCCACCATATACCAAATATATGTGGACAAAGCAATCCAACCCATTAAAAATAAATATCCAAACCTCATGTGTTTACATTACATGGATGATGTTTTACTGGCCCACCCTAATCAAAAAATCTTATTTAATATATTCAGTGATGTGGCAGAAAATTTTTAAAAATATGGATTATATATAGCAGAAGAAAAAGTTCAAACCAGATCACCCATATTATATTTAGGATTTAAAATCATGGATACCTTTGTTAAACCCCCAAAAATTTAATAAATAAAGAACATTTGACACCCTCAATGATTTCCAAAAACTACTGGGAGACATTAATTGGCTTCGCCCTACACTAAACCTCAATACTGGCCAACTAAAACCTTTATTTGACATCCTTCGCGGGGACCCTGATCCATCTTCACCACGAACATTGACTCCTGATGCTAGGAAAGCTATAAAGTTAGTAGAAAAAGCCATCGAAGGAGCTCATTGTGATAGATTTGATTTAACTCAACCGCTGATGTTGATTATTATTTCTTCATAATATACACCCACAGGAGTATTTTGGCAACAAGGGCCTTTATTATGGATACATTTGCCCGTCTCTCCTAAAAGTATAATTGAGTCTTATACCTCCATGGTGGCTAAACTTATTCTTCAAGGACTTAAGACTTCTACTAAAATATTTGGCATTTACCCTGCTACTATTATTACTCCCTATTCATCATCACAGATTGAATATTTATGCTTCAATGATAATGATTGGGCTATAGCTAAATTCTCTAGTTCTGCAAATTTTGATAATCATCTTCCAAAGTCTCCTATATTATCTTTTTGTATTAATCATCCTATTATATTTCCACAGGTAATAAAAAATCAGCCTATTCCTAAGACATTAAATGTATTTACCGATGGGATCCTCAAATGGTACTGCTGCAGTAGTCACTAAAAAAGAAAATATGACTTACATAACTACACACAAATCAGCTCAATTAGTGGAACTGGAAGCTGTGGTAAGAGCTCTGGAAAATTTTAGAGAACAGCCCATGAACATTTTTTCAGATAGCCACTATATTGTACATGCCATCCCAAAATTAGAGCTAGCAGGATCAATAGCACCTCATACTCCAGCCTTTAAATTGTTTTATCAAATACAAAAACTTTTGTGGACAAGAAAAGAACCTCTATTTGTAGGGCATATTAGAGCACATACCAACTTGCCTGGTCCCCTTATGAAGGTAATCAAAAGGCTGATGTTCTTACCCAATCTTTATACTTTCAGCACTCCAGCAAGCTACTTTATTTCACTCCCAGTTTCACGTCAATAGCACCACCTTGCAGCATAGGTTTAAAATCACAAAGGAGCAAGCCAGAATAATTGTAAAAGATTGTAAATCTTGTATGACACATTTGCCCAATCCTCATTATGGTGTTAACCCTAGAGGATTAATGCCCAATCATTTGTGGCAGATGGATGTTACTCATGAGCCAAGTTTTGGAAAATTGCGATTTATTCATGTGACCATAGATACATGCTCAGGCATGATTTTTGCTTCCTTACATTCTGGAGAAAAAGTTAAAGATGTTACATCTCATTGTTTTCAAGCTTTTGGTGCATTGGGCATCCCCAAAATGCTTAAAACAGATAAGGGCCCTGCATATACGTCCTCATCTTTCAAACAGTTTTGCGCAAAATTCAATATATCCCATAAAACAGGCATCCCATACAATCCTCAGGGTCAGGGCATTATTGAAAGAGCAAACCGCACACTGAAAATTATGTTATTAAAACAAAAAGAAGGAAATTGGAAAAGTCCTAGGGACAGATTGGCAGTTGCCCTGTTTACCTTAAATTTTTTAACTTTAGACTCTAATGGTTATTCTGCTGGAGACAGACATTGGAACCCACACCAACAACATAAACCTTTGGTTTACTGGAAGGATGTTCTTTCAGGTACATGGAAGGGTCCAGATCCCATATTAATTTGGGGGAGAGGATCTGTTTGTGTTTTTCCAAAGCATGAATCCTCTCCAATATGGATACCATCTAGATTAATAAAGCAGGTACCACATCAAAAGGATCAAGATGAAGTTGTTGAAGAATCAAGATTAATAACAAAAAGTACAAAATCAAGAGGACCAAAATGAAGATATAGAATGATTCCCTCAAAAAAGTCCTTCAAAATATTTCACAACTTAAGTGTCATTCCTCCCCCGGCCGGGACAAGAAGATCTCTCTTTAGTGTGCACACAATTGTATTTTTTCTTCTTTTTATACATGTCTTTATGTCTGTACATTTGTCTACATTTCATGTTAATGTGATATCACAAATATATGTTTGTATGTTTGTGGTCTGTCCACTGTGACGTCACAAATAACAAAGCGCTTATGCAAAAATATATATATATGGATCCAAATAACTTTAATTCATTTTAGTTTAAGAGTATTCAATTTATGTAAATAATTTTATAAGTGAAGGTACTTTCAATTTTGATTTATAGGTGTCCCTGGGACTTCTCCTTACCAAACAATATGACTAGTGTTGTATAACCTGATATTTTGTTGTTTTGACATAGGATTGTTTATTTGTTATTAACTTCATTTGTTTAATAGCTGATTAATTTAAATTATTTCAACAGGTAAAAGATTGATGTATATGCAGAGACTCAAGGGTTCCAGCTAACAAATTATTTCTCCAAAGTTCTTTTAGCTTTTCTTTAATCTATCTTTAATGCAGTAAATACCCTTAGTCTTTCTTTGTTTTGTTCTAAATATGATATTTTGCCAGCTTATGTTTGTGGGAGCTCAAGCAGCAATGTGTGTGAGCAGAAATCAACTTTAATTTTCTAATCTAATAATTCTATTTTTTAGTTTGACAACTCGCCTCTTGACTCAGTGCTGGAATAGCACTGCCTTTCCTTTAATAATTGATGCTTGAGTTTCTAGGTAGCGGGCCCTGAAGATTTGCCAGTGGCATTGTCTAGACATAAAAAAGAAAGCTGCTGGTACAGCTTCAACCATTCCTGCTGCTCAAGCATCAAACAACCTCACCAGCATTGTGGCCTCTGCTCTGCACGCATGGGGCCTCCTAGATCAACGTGTTATAACAAGTGGACATTTTGATCTTTCATTGTTTGAAACTTTACAGAACAATGCTTTGCAGGTATGTCTAGAGAATTCAGTGTGTTACTTGATGGAACTTAGGGCAGCTGATTTGTTTAAACAATTTGATATGCTATGCAATTTGGCTCATCACCAAAAGGCTTGTCGCCTTAAAGCCGCAGCATCTCCTCACAATTGGACGGCTGTTAGTCATCATACACAGTCGATCCTAAAGGGCTCCATTGGATGGCTGGTTAGCCAATGACGGGTAAGATCCCCAGAGTGGGACAACCTAAGACAGGCACAGTCGCACAGGACAGTCTCATGTGGCCGACATATCAACCTAAGACAGCAATCAAGGGCACAGCCTTGATTATCTGATGACGGGTAAGAATGTTGGTTGCACATAGACATCCTAGAGTATCCCCTCTTTTAAAACAAAAGGGGGGAAATGCAGAATCCCTGTTTGGGGAGATGGCTAAGATTGCGGTTGACTTCGGGCCATGGAGATGTTTGGGCATTGCCGCCTTCCGTAGTCTCATGAGACTTGGCCCCGGGATCTCAAGAGACTTGGGCTGAGCACAGAGCAGGTCAGGGCCATTTGGTTGTTGGTTGTTTGGTGGTGTGTGGGGTACGTGTTAGAGTTGTTGGAGCCGGAGAGAGAAGCTGATAGAATAAAGAGCCTGTTTGTTTCCAGTCTGCCTCTGAACTTATTCCCGCAGCTTTGCTGCTCCAAGCGGCCATCAGGAAAAAACACACCCTGTTTTATATCTTATCCTGAAACGTGATTTCCAAAAAGAATCTTTCACAATGCTAATAATTTTTGTAGGATACAGGATATGAAGTAAAGACCATGATAATTAGAGTTAATACAACACTATAATATCATCACCCTTAGTCAAAACAAATGAACTGATAAAACAATGTAAAATGTCTTTCTTCACCTTCAGAAGATTCTCTATAATGACAGCACTTGAAAAATACCAGACATTTCCAATTGTATAAAATCTGCTTTTTTCAATTCTGTTTCTCTAAAGCTGATTTTGTGAAAAACTAGTAAGCACTCATTATATAAAAAGAATATGATTTCATGACAGCTACCTAGATCAGCACTTGAAGACCATGACACACCCTAAGGCACAAATGTTTTTCCTGCTTAATAAAAACATTCAGATTCATACACGGTGTCAGTAAGTAGAAAGAACAACTAATGCAATAAAAAGAATCCTGGAGTAAGACATGAAAGGGGGTCCTATCCCCAATTCCTTCCTTTCCTAAGAGTGGACTGATTGGGAAAATGAAGGTAAGTATTCACCCCTCCTTATACATTCAACCTTTGAATGTTACTTGGTATCCCTTCCATCAAGGTTTAGAGCCTATTTCATTAACCCTATAACCTGCTCCACCAATAAAATAAATATAAAGGAAGTAACATTTTGCCAGTTCCAAGTTTAGGCCTCAAGAGATGTGATGCATTTTCTGTGTTCATTGGCTCACTCTTGCATGCTCTCACCGCCCTGCCTTCCACCACAGGAACATGCCTGAGCTGGCCTGCTGGAGGATGGACATAGGAAAGTTGGTACAGTGTCCCAGGCAAGACCCAGACATATGAAAAAGCACAGACAATATCAGCATTCACCTAGCCAATTCACAGCTGACCATGGGTGCATGAGTGAGCCTTGCTGAGCTCAGTCCAGTCAGAAGAAACCACTTGCTGAGTTACAGATTCAATTGCTTTAAGCTTCTGATTACTGTTCTAAGATTTTAAGTTGTTGTTTGTTTGTTTTAATATGGCAATAGTTAACTGATACCTCTAGAATAGGTTTTATATAAAACAATATTTTTTAAGAACTCTATGTAAGTTTCTACTAATAAATATAGGTAATCTTTAGAAAAGTATTAAAATAAAAATCTACAAATGCTTCATTGCTTATAAAGATATGCACATATCATCCATCAGAATTAAATATTAAATTTAGGCCCAAATGTAAAAACTGTTTCAGTTACAGATCAGAAGATGGCACCTACTCAAGCACCAAGAAAAACTTGATTCACAGATTTGAAAATACTTAAAAACTCAAACAATAAAATCATTTTTGTATGTCACTAATTTTTAAGTGAAGACATTAGTTTAGAAACTAACAATTGTTCAACTGGATTTTTGAAAACTTGCTTTCATTTAGACTTAGTTTTAAATTTCCCTTAAGACTAGCTTAGTCTGGGAGATTCTAGTTTTAAATGACATCTGCTTTTTCTAAAGAGAGATTAGAAAAAGCAATGCTAAAATCTGATTGTTGTCTAAATCTGAAAGGAATTTCCTTAAATTATTAAACAAATGAAGATGAATAGAGCAAATAGTCAATAATTGATTGATGCATCACTCTGAAAATGAGGACAGCCTTCCTGAAGGTTAGAGTTTTCTTTTTCACCCACTCTCTGTCCCTTTAGCTTAGAGAAATATGCTTATATCCAATCAGAAAATTAATTAATTAATAATAATAATAATAATAAAGGATGATTAGTTATTCTTCAGCCAAATGGAAGGTGATGAGAGACAACCATAATACTTCATACTTCTCTTCCTCTGACTCCACACTCTTCCCACAAATTCCCAAAAGAGGATTGAGGGGGAAAAATGTATACAATGATTAGAAGTCATATATTACATCCTGAGTGGTATTATTCCATAGTTTTACAGTGTACAGAGAAGAGACTAAAGAGTCCTTTAAAAGTTTATCTTATAAAATGAAAGTATAACTCCATTAACACTGATTGACAAAAAAATCTGACTTGGAGCTAAGAGGTAATAATATTGTGGATTCACTAGTAGAACCAACTTATTTAATGCCTACTATTGGCACAGAATCACAGGATATAGATGTTAGATACTAGAATTTACACTGGGAACTAAATACATCTACCCACATTTCAGCAAGAAATGGGCTCAATTATCACCCAGATAGAATATAAAAGAGTCTATCTTCACATATACCATGTTAGCAAAATACTAGGTGAAGGACAGCTATTATTTTTCAAGAGGGCACACACAAAATATTATCAAGCCAGTGAAGTTCCATTTCTGAGAACAGAAAAAAAAAAAACAGTAAATAGATGTACTTTTCTTATTCCTTTGGGTAACCACTATTTTTAAACCTTGGATGTTTTACATTAAGCAAATATAAGAAAACTCTGAAAGAGAGAAAAGCAAGCAAGCAAATGACCTCAGGACAAAATGGGGATGGTGAGTTCTCTTAGTTTTCCTATTATCTGATATATCCCAAATTTGAAGCTGAAAACAAGTAAATGACAAAGGATACAGGTATTAAAAAAAAAAAAAAAAAAAAAACTGGCATAAGCCTATTCTCTTTAGCTAGCAGACCAGTAAAGGGTAACCTTGCCAGACAGAAAACTTTTAGACAATAACAGCTTTCCTGAAGTCACAATATGTCAAGATGTAGAAATAACTCATTATTTCTTGGGGGGAAAAAAAAGGAAAAGGAAACACAGTACATGCCAACATCAAGACGACAAACATATTAGGGGATTATTTAACAAAAAAAAAAGTTTAAACCATCATAAAAATGCTCCAACAAGTAATTACGAATGCACGTAAATGAAAAAATAACTGAGCATTTAGCAAAGAAACAGAAAATAGAAATAAAAAAACAGAGAAATAACACTTTGCTTTTAGTGAAAAAAACAATCCAAAGGCAGTTAATTCCTCATTAGAAACCATGAGACCAGAAGGAAGCCGCACAATATTTTTTTTAAATGTTGAAATAAAATAGTTCTGAAACAAGAATCCTATATTCACTGACAATATCCTTCAGGAATGAAGCAAAAATCAATACATTATCAGATGAAAGAAAGCTAAGTAAATTTGTTGCCAGAATACCCATCCTTTTTTAAATGGCTAAAGGAACGTCTCAGAATGATATCAAAAGATATACATAAGAATCATGTAACATCAGGAAAGAAGACAGAAGACAGTAAGCAAATATATAAAGACAACTGACGTTCACCCTCCTCTTGAGTCTTCTAAACTATAATAGCTGAAAAGAAGTTTGTAACATTCTCTGATGGAGCAAGAATATAAAATAGTACCTAATACAGTTGTCAGGTGCCAGAAATCAGTTGCTTTACATATTTTAACTCATTTACTACATAAAACAACTCTATGAAACTCTTGAAATGGCTTATCCCCCAGCTTCATCTCTCATTACTGGGCATATATCAAGTAGGAAATAAAATCCATGCCTGAAAATCACAAACCTTTTTTATGATGTTGTATATGTTGTTTTCTTCTCCACCTGCATTTTTCCTAATGCTAAATTTGCTTAAAGCTGAATGAATGGATAGGGAAACTTTGGTATATATACACAATGGAACACTACTCAGCACTAAAAGAGAATAAAATCATGGAATTTGCAGGTAAATGGATGGAGTTGGAGAAAATAATGCTAAGTGAAGTTAGCCAATCCCAAAAAACCAAAGGTCGAATGATCTCTTTGATATGAAGATACTAACTTATAAAGGCAAGACAGTGGGGATGAGAGGAATGAAAGAGCTTTAAATAGAACAAAGAGGGGTGAAGGAGCCTATAATCAAGGAGATAGCTAAAGATTGCAGTTAGCTGAGAGCCATAAAAGATGTTCTAGTTTCCACCTGATAGTAATACATTATTCAAAGAATCTTTGTATGCCCGTGAACACTGCGTGACGCACCTAAAAGCTCGAGCTGTAAGCACGTGTCCTTGTTAAAGCTATATGTATATAACTGGGTGAGGTTCGTTAGTGTGTGTGGGAAGAAGAAGAAGGTGGTGGTTGG
>JAKELJ010000928.1:0-13202 GCA_025594165.1 Tamias sibiricus
ATTAATAATTTGAATGGATTATTGGGTGGTAACTGTAGGCAGGTGGGGTATAACTGGAGGAAGTAGTTCTGGGGCATGTGACTGGGGCATGCCTTGGAGATATATTTTGTCCCTGGCTCCCCACTCTGTGCTTCCTAGATGCCATGAGCTGAGCAGCAGTCCTCTGCCATGCCCTTTTGCCATGATGTTCTGCCCTTTCTTAGGCCCACACACTGGAGTCCACTGACTATGGATTGAATCTCTGAAAGTGTGAGCCCAAAATAAAATTTTCCTCCTTTAAGTTATCCTTCTTGGATATTTTAGTCACAGCATTGAAAAGATGACTGATATATATGATAACCATGTTTAATCATTTGAAGGGCCAAAACTATTTTCCAAAATGACTGTGCCATTTTTACAGCTGCAATAGTAATGTGTGAAGCTTCCAATTTCTTCACATCCTTGCTATTGTTATACTTGTTATTGCCTTTTTGTTCATGGCTATGCTAACTTCAGGGATGTGAAGTGATATCTCATTATAGCAAAACACCTATTTTTACATGAACCAATACAGTGAAAAAAACAAAAGACTTAAGAAAGCTATCTATTCCATATATATTTTAGAGGTGCTCTAGTAAGTCAGGAAAGTGGTTCTGGTCAATTCAAAGAAGGATCAAGTTGTCAAAATACTAATTTACAAATGTATTAAAATAAATGATTTGGAAAAACATATAGGAGCCAAGCTTCTCAGTTTCTGAGGACTTAGGACCATGCCCCTTTCTATCTATCCCTCAGTTTTTCTTCCCACTAGGACCCAGATCAGACTATCTGCTGAATCTCCTCCTGGCTTCTCTCTCTCTTTCCCACCTTTCCCTTACCCCAGGAGTTCTTTACCTTGATTTTGCTATGAGTCCTTTTGACAACATAATGAAGACTAATGACTCCTTCATAAAATGTTTTGTTAAATGCATAAAATAAAACATACAGAATCGCAAAGGAAACCAATTATGTTGAAATACACTTCTGCAACAGCAACAGAGAAACTGGAACAGAAACAATCTTAGCATTGACAAATGCTGCTTTAAAAACAAAGTGAGAATAAGTCAACTAACATTTCACAAAAATTGATATGAACTTTATATATCTTTTTAAGTTGTCAGTTTTTGTTATTTCTGCAAATGTAGATGATTTATTCCAACTGGTAAACTAGGCTTGTTGATCTACTGATAAAAAAATAAAACACCCTTAAAATATTAGAAATAAATTAGTATAATTTGAAATGCTAATAATGAAACAATATCCAAAAGAAGTTTTAAACACATTGAATATATTCAAGAGAATATGTATCCATTTACACATATCATATCAATTCTTTCTCCATATATGTATATGTATATATAAAATATGTTAATAAAAATGTCATTGAATAGGCCTACATTAATGTTTATCAGATGTATTAACAGTAATAATATAACTAGAACAAATTTTTGGTTAGTACATTTGGTCAGTTGCAAATTGGCCCACTTCTAAAATTATCCTCCAATAATTAAGCTATAAAATTAATTCAGAATGGTTCAGAGTAAAGATGTGCTGAGTCCCACTAGTAGAACTCTAGATTACTAACCATAGTTAGACTTAAAGAAGGCATTAATACATCTAAAGGAAGAATATATCTTTGGGAGGGTTTCACAAAAAGGGTATTACAAAAATAAACAAGAGAAGGAACAGGTGTTGAAAGTTCTATCCTGGTACTATCTGGAGATTGGCAGCTTGAGCACACAGAGCCAGAGGTTAAAAACTCACACTCAGATGACTGACTCAATTGCCATGATCACTAACCAACCTTGTGATAATGTGGCTTCCAAAGCAGTAATTTCCCTACAGGAAGAAGTAGCACAGATGGACTTTTGCCTGGAGAGCTCTTCCTTAGATATTTATATACCTATTTACTTCACATATTACAGGGTGTTTCCCCAAAGAGACCTCCATTTTGTTGTTCTTAATCCTATTCTTATCTAAAATGATTTGTATATCTTGTTTATGCCTGTATCTCCAAATACAGTACAGTTTCCCCGAGGAAAGAGATTATTTATTTATTTTCCCCACTCTATCTTCAGAACCTAAAAGAGTAATTGGCATGTGGTAAGCACTCACTAAATACGTTGAATGAATTAAAGAGTACATGAATGAAACAAGGCAGTTCTTTAAATCAAGAATTACACTACTTTAAGACCTACGAGTTAATTGAATTGCTACCCTATCTTCAGTAGAATGTTATGTGAAATATATGGCTAAAATTTATATTATTCAGAATTGCTCCATATATGTAACACACACAATGTCATTATTTACAATGGAGAAAATGTTGCACTTAAAACTCTTGTAGCTCATTTGCTATTATTTGAACATATCATTTAACATTTCTGCTTCAGATGTCAAATCAAAAAACTACAACTAAAAGTTGTTATGGGATATAAATGCACAGATGTTGAGTGTGAAGTTCAATGATTTCTTACAAATTCAAAAACACCCACAACGTGTGTATCCATAGCTCACTGTAGTATAATACATACAGCATATGTGTATTCCACATATGAATATACCACAATTTATTTATCCAGTATCCTTTTTAGGAGCATTTTGAATGTTTCTATTTGGGAGCTATTAAGAATAGAGCTGCTGTAAGACCATAGAAAAAAATTTAAGTATGTTTTCTGTTTTTCTTAAGGAAACAGCCAGGAGGGGAATTGCTGTGATGTAATGTAGATATATGCTAACGTTTTAATATTTAGGTATAATTTTTAATTTTTACTGACTTATTAGTTTCTGATAGTCATTTTGCAGATTCTTTAAGATTTTCTATGTAAACCTTTACACTGTCTGTGAATAATGACATTTTACTTCTCTCATCCCAGTCTTCATAACTTTATTTTTTTTCTTGCCTTGTAACACTGATTAGGACTCCAGTATGTTGAATAGGTGTGATAAGGAAGATTCCTTCTATTTTTAATTTTATGAGAGTAATTACTAAAATGGGGTGAATTTTGATTTTTACTGTTTCTGAAACTAAGTTGATTATATCTCTTTTACCTCTGTCATGTAAATGTAGTAAATTACATTGTTTGGTTTTGAAAGTTGAAGCATCCTTGCATTCCTGGGATACTTCTTGCTAGGTTATAATGTATTAGTCTTTTTACATACTGATAACTCAATTTGTTAAATTTTGTTGAGGATTTTTCCCTATGTACATGAGGGACATTGGTCTATAATTTCCTTTCTGATAAGGTTCCTATCAAGTTTTTTGTGTAAGCATTATTCTGAGTTAGGAAAATTCCATCTTCCATTTTCTGAGTTTGTAGAAGTTGTATATTATTTCTTCCTTAAATGTATGACTAGAATTCACCCTTAAAGTAATGTCAGCTTGGAGTTTTCCATAATGGGTAGGTTTTAATTATGAATTAAATTTCATTGATTCCTACCTCACAACATTTATGAAGTTTACTTGAAGTAGATCATAGGTGTAAACATACAAGCAATTTATTCTGGTGTTAGGGTGTGTAGTTTTGTTCACAAAGAATTTGCTTCATCTAACTTGTTACATTTATTGACAAAATTGATCAAAATGAGCTTTTATATCTCTTCTAAGTTAATAGGACCTGGAGTAATATCCCTATTATTCTCCCTCCTCTCTTGATCACTTTTACTATTTGTTTATCAATTACTGGTCCCTTTAACTGTTGATTTATTGATTTTTTCCTCTTCTATTTTATATTTCATTGATTTGTGCTATGCTTACATTTATCCCAATTCTGGCTGAATTAATTCATATTTTTTCTAATTTCTTAGGGTGGAAACTTAAGTAATTGACTTCAAGTCTTTTTTCCTTTCTAAGACAGACATTAAAGAACATATTTTTTCTCTAAACACAATTTTCCATATGTTGTATCTTCATTTATCATTCAATTTCAAATATTTCCTAATTTTACTTGTGATTTCTTGATGCATGGGTTACTAGGAATAATAATACCCAGTTTCTAGATGTTTATGTACTTTCTGATTGCTATTTGTTTCTTACTGAATTCTGCTGTTACCATAAAATTTCACTTTATTTGAAATATATCACCTAGTATATTGTTTACCTTGCTGAATGTTCCATGTTCATTTAATAATAAAGAATAATCAGTAATGATAAGATGGAGTATTTTACAAATTTCAACTGGGTTAAGTTGGTACACAAATAATTCAAGGTTTCTATATGTTTATTGATTTTTCTGTATTGTCCTATTAATTATTCAAGCTGGGCGGTGCATGCCTGTAATCCTAGTGGCTCTGGAGGCTGAGGCAGCGGGATCGAAAGTTCAAAGCCAGCCTCAGCAACAGCAAGGCAGTAAAGCAACAAAATAGGGCTGGAAATGTGGCTCAGTGGTTGAATGACCCTGAGTTCATCCCTGGTACACACACACACACACACACACAATATTCAAAAGGTAAAGATCTCTTAATATTATTGTATGTTTTTCTTTTTTCCTGTAATTCTACTAAGTTTTTGCTTATATATTTTGAAGCTCTATTATTAGATGTGAATATGCTTTTAGCATTGTAACTCCTTGGTGAATATACCAACTCTTTTGAACTCTCACTTCATATCTTGCAATTGATTTGATACTAACACAGTCACCAGGTTTCTTAAGATTGTTAGTGTTAGAGTTCATTTTTACTTTCAATCTATCTGTGCCTTTGAGTTCATTTTTACTTTCAATCTATCTGTGCCTTTATATTAGAAGTGCATCTCTTTTAAAGAGGTTATAAGGTTATGCTTGCAATTCATTTCTTAAAATCCAGACTAAAAACTTCTCCCTTTTAGTTGGAAGGTTTATTCTATTTACATATAACATAAATATTGGCATTTTAAGGTTCAAGACTACCATCTTAATTTTTGTCCTCTATTAGTTTCTTTTTTTAAAATATTTCTTCTTTTTTGGTCTTATTGGAGTTAATAAAATGTTTTTATTGTTCCATCTGATTTCTCCCTTTGTCTGTTTTGCTATGTCTACACCCACATGTGTTTTAAAAGTAAGTTGCTCTAGGCACAATTTACAATAGCCAAGATATGGAATCAACCTAAATATCCATCAATGTATGAATTGATAAAGAAAATTTAAATAGAATGAAGTTCTATTCTGCTACAAAAAGGACAAAATCCTGTCATTTCCGACCACATGGATGAACCCAAAGGACATGAAGTGAAATGAGCTGGCATAGAAAGATAAATATTGCATGATCTCACTCATGTGGAATCTGAAAGAACTGATCTCATAGAAGTTGAGAATACAATAGTGGTGACTGGAGGCTGGGAAGAGTGAGAGGGGTGGTGGGGAAAGCTTAGACAACATGTACAATGTTATAGTTAGGAGGAATAAGTTCTGGTGTTCTATTGTACACTATTATACAGTAATGAGTAGGATGACTATAGTTTAGGATACACACTATGTTTAAAAATAACTAGAAGAGAGGATTTTGAATGTTCATCATGAATAAATGTTAAATGTGTAGTCACCATGATTTGATCATTAAAAAGGTATGCATGAACTAAAACATCACATTGCATCCTATAAATAGGTATAATTATTATGTGTCAATTAAAAGTAAAACAAAAAGTCATTTAAAAAAGTCATTATAGAGGGGGCTAGGGTTGTGGCTCAGCGGTAGAGCACTTTTATAGGTGTTCCAAACCCAGGAACACCTATAGAAATTTACATTGAGTAACAAATAATACCACTTATGGTACTCTGAAACAATGTCTGAATCCTTACTATGTGTGCAGAATCAAAATTTAGGAGTTAATGAGTTAATTTGTCTAAGGAAAAAGTCACACTGGGTTCGGTCCTCAGCACCACATAGAAATAAAAACAAAATAACCAAAATCATCTACCACTAAAAAAAAGTTTTAAAAAGTCATTATAGGAATTGTAATATGAACTCTTAACATATCATCATCTGTCTTCAATTAAAATTATACCAGTTCATACAAATGTAAGAAACCTAAAATGAAGAGAGATTGAGATATTTCTTACTGTATGTATGTTATCAAACCCAAAATACATTGTGGTTTTGAAGTTTCTATTGATTTTTAAATAATTTAAGGAAAGAAAATACTCATTTCAACATACTATTTTCAGAGCCAAGATTTTTGTTTTTTCTTTTATCTGATTAAAATCTCTCTTTGTACCCATTCTACACACTATCTATCTATCTATCTATCTATCTATCTATCTATCTATCTATATCTTTACCTCTAGAATATTAAACACATCTGTTTTCAGTCTTTAACAATTTCTGTGTCAAATAATGCTCTAGTGATTATTTAATTATTTTCTCAGCTATGGGTAAAAGTTTTTCAGTTTCTTCACTTATCTAGTACAGTTGTATTACTAATTAAATCTTGTATATAACCAGAGTGGTAAACTCTGGATTTTGTTATTTTCCTCTGAAAGTGTTGTGTTTTGTTCTAACAGCTACATTACTGGTGGATCATCCTGAACTTTGAGACTTTTAAATAATTGTTAGAGGGTCTCTGTTTGAATTTGTCCTTAGATCTAGCCCTTGTAATTAGTCCAGTTATTGTCTTAGATTTTAGTTCTGGGTGTGGTCTTTACTTCTAAGGTTTGCAGAAGTGAGAAATAGGCAAATGCTGGAGTGGGCACATTCGAAAATCTCTACTCAGCTCATCAGCATTCTAACTATGGTTTCCTAACTGTGCTCCTTGGAGTTTCATCCCCCATACACATGCAGTACAAGTTACAGGCAAGAATTTGAAGAGAATTAATATGGAGACTTGAGGTTCCCCATAGAGTCAATTTCAATATTCACCCAATCAATTTCATGAGAAAGGACTAAGAATCTATAAAACAGTATAAATTTTTTCAAATTCAAGATGTTCTTTTTGTTTTCATTAAGAGCAAATATTAACTCATTAACTCCCAAATTTTTGATTCTGCAAACATAGTAAGTATTCAGACATTATATTTCAGAGTTACCATAAGTGGTATTATTTTTTATTCAGTGTAAATTTTTATAGGTGTTCCACATGTGGGAGGAGGGGATGAAATTTTAAGTAACGGAAAGAGCTTGGACCATAAAACACAATTCTTGATAATGAAAAACTGGAAACTGTTTAAATATTCATCAGTGGTAGCATGGTTATATAAATTAAGCTATGCTTTACTATGGGGTATTTTGTAACAGTTAAAAGGGTCAATATGTACAAATAGAAAAAAATCCACAAGAGAAATTCTTAAGTAAATCAGTGGCAAACATACATACGTACATTTATAGAATATCCTACCCATAGGGGCATGTGGTGGTGGTGGAGGTGTATGTATGTGTGTGTACCACTAATAAGCAGCGAGGATGATGAGAAAGAGTAATGGAAAAGAAAGTGGTTTTGAAGGAACTATAGCCTCACCTCTAATATTTCATTTTTATCAAGAAGGATGCATTCCTAGAAATAAAAACCATTTTTAAATAAACATGGGAGAAAAATAATCCAAACAGAGCTGAATTCACATCTTGCTCTGTCACTTACCTTTAACTGTATAACATTGTATACATTATTTAAATTTTCTGAAATTCTGTAAGATATGTTATGAGGATTTAAGTGAGTTAGCTATATAGAGCTTGATGAATACCAGGAACTCAATAAATAATAATGCTTAATGTTTGTTCTACTTTCTACAAAACAGAATAATTTGTTACCATATTATCTAGCTATCTACTTGAACAATTCTTATGGTGCCTTTTAGGTCACCTTTTCTCCTTTGATACTCTTGGGTTTTCTCATAGGATTAGGTTCTAGCTGTGTAAGAATTCTGCAGCTGACATTAATTCATGAATGCATTTGTCAGTTGTCTAGCTGCATGTGGTATCCTACACAAGTTTCGTTCATGACCTCAAGTAGCTCTGAAAGTGCATCAGTTTTTTCCCCTATCCTTTCGAATTCTGAGCTCAGATTGTACAACATTTAGGCAGCAGTAAGCCATCAATGCTTTGCACAATGTCTGTTATCACAAAACACTGCTTGTAGCACTCATCATTTGCTAAAAATGTCTGAACTCCTCCAGTCTCCTCCTGGATTTGGCAAATAACACTTTTCTTTTTTCCTTTTCTTTTTTAACTATGAACTAAAAATCACTAATTTTTGCTCAATGCTTTGTATTTGAATCTTTGTGTTTGAATGCTTTGTATTTTTGTTTCCTCAATTTTCTCCTCAATGACTCATAGCTTTGTCTTTATTCTCCTCTCTCTTATCTTCTGTTCCCTTCATCTAAAATATATAAAGACAGACCATAGACAGGGTAATAAAAAGACATTTTGGGATAAATATTTGGAAACTTTTTTTCATTTAGGTATGGCCTAGAAATACTAAAAATATTTATTTGACAGAAAAAAAACACTGAAATTTAAAAATCATTTTTCATTTTTTCCTGAACCAAAAAATATAGACGAAATATTGACATAAAAACTATAATATTCTATGCACAAAAACCATGCATATTTGAAAGCATTAAAAATTAGAATAAAAGAATGCCATCATACAGGTAAAATATGACCCTTGAACTGTACCAATGCCATCAGTAAGGTATTCAGAAGGGACAGAAAAAGACTCAAAATAAGAAATAAGTAATAAAAATCTTCTGGTATTTGAACTTATCCTCTTCTTTAAAAAATTGGTTGTTTTGAGATGAAGGTTATTCAAATCAATGACCAATTCATACCAGGCAGTTATTACAAGTATTGAAAAATACAATGTTCTCAAGACAATAATCTGACTGTATTTGTTCTTCTGTTTCATAAATTTTTATAGAGAGTCTTTACTCTCTGAAATTTTCATTTTTGACTATAACACTGTAATGGAATTGAGGACTTCTTTTAAATGTATTAGAAGTAAGAGAACTAAAATTAAAAAGCATAAATAAATCTTAAGAGAGGCATCCCTATGTGAGTGTTTAAAATGTTATTACATTTCATGGCAAGAAGTTCTATGATAAAAACATTTAAAAGTGGAGTCTTAACATCAGTGACAGTTCCTCAAGATCTAACATCAGGGGCCACTTTACTCGCACTATGTCATTTAAAATACCAATTTACACTACTGCTATGGCAAAATGGAGATTTATTTCATGTATCTATTCTTCCTGATAAGTACAACTAAAACCCCTAGACATCATTTATAAAACAAACATCAGAAGCTTCTGAAAGTTGTAGAGAAGAAAGCAAACTGCCTAGGGACCTCAGGACACAAGGTATAACATGGGTTTTCCTTTTGTCCTACATATCCTAGAGAATATTCTGGAAATGCCAGTAAAGGCAGATAATGAAAGTCTCATGGAAAGCCTGATTTCTCTACCCAAAAGATGAGGAAAGTGGTAGCCTAGTAAAACAAAATGTTTAGGTAATAACTCCTTAAGTCAAATACCACAGGGAGGGAAAAAAAAAAAGAAGAAAAAAATACTCTTCACACAGTGGTATAATAAGTTTCTCAAATCTCAATTCTGTGGTGGAAATGGAGGGCTAATTTTGGAATCATGAGTTTCAAGCCCCTTTGGGCAATACCAAGTCACATCAGTTAGTCAGCAGAGCCCATCTGAAGATCCTGGACTTCTGTTTTCATCAGTAGCAATAATTCCTCTCCTTGCTTGAGCAATGTCAGTGGAGGCCCAGAGAGTCTGGACTCTCACCACTACTCAGTGGTAAAAAGACCACTTCCAAACAGTGTGGTGGAAGTTATTTGAGGAATGGTAAGCCAGGGTGGTTGGTATGAGCAGAGGCCAAGAACCTAGCCAACACCCCCACTCCAGCAGTAACAAGAAGCTCTTCCCCTTCTGTGGGTGTAAACAGACACTGATAGGAGGATCTGGACTTTCTTTACTACCTGGAGTAATGAAGATCCAGAATCTAAAACATAATACTCAATGTGTCCAGATTTCAATACCAAAAACCAGGAAGATCTCAGACTGACTAAGAAACGACAACATGCACTAACACCAGAATAACACAGAAGTTACCATGACCTCATGAGCATTTTAGACCAATCATCAAACAATGATTCAACAAGCAATTACAGACATGCCTGGAAAAAGCAGAAAAAAAAAAAAAAAAAGTCTTGGCAGATGAATGGAAGAAAAATCAAAGAACTAAAGATAGAATCACCAAAATGCCATGATTTTATTCTCTCTTATTGCTGAGTAATACTCCATTGTGTGTATATACCACATTTTCTTTATCCATTCATCTACTCAAGGGCATCTAGGTTGGTTCCACAGTTTAGCTCTTGTGAATTGTGCTGCTATAAACATTGATGTGGCTGTGTCCCTGTAGTATGCTGTTTTTAAGTCCTTTGGGTATAGACTGAGGAGTGGGATACCTAGGTCATAAGGTGGTTCCATTCCAAGTTTTCCAAGGTATCTCCATACTGCTTTCCATATTGGCTGCACCATTTTGCAGTCCACCAACAATGTATGAGTGTGCCTTTTTCTCCACATCCTCTCCAACATTTATTGTTGTTTGTGTTCTTAATAGCTGCCATTCTGACAGGTGTAAGATGAAATCTTAGAGTGGTTTTGATTTGCATTTCTCTAATTGCCAGAGAGGTTGAGCATTTTTTCATGTATTTGTTGATTGATTGTATATCTTCTTCTGAGAAGTGTCTGTTCAGTTCCTTTGGCCCATTTAATGATTGGGTTATTTGTTTTTTTGGTGTTAAGATTTTTGAGTTCTTTATATATTCTAGAGATTAGTAGAGATTTGTAAAAATGTGCTCTATATGTGTAATATGAAATGTAATGCATTCTGCTGTTATTTATAACAACTTAGAATAAAAAACAAATAAATTTAATTAAAATTGACGCTCAAAATCTAAAAAAAAAAAAAAAAAAAAAAAAGAATCACCAAAATGAAAAATTTCCATGGATTTCAACAGTAGCTGGAGGTAACAAAAGAATAAACTAGAAGAAAGAGCACTAAAATTTACTCAGTTTGAGCAATAGACAGAAAATAGATTGAAAGGGGAAAGGAACAGAGTCTCAAAGGCCCATGAGACTGTAACAAAAGATCTAACTTTCTTGTTATTTAAGTTCTGTAAGCAGAGGACAAAGAGAAACTGAAAAAGTATGCAAATAGATAATGGATGAAAAATCCCAAATTTGGCAAAAGACAAACTTTTAGAATCAAAAAGGTGAGAGAACCACCAATAGTTAAATTTAAATACATCTGTGTCTAAACATGTCATGGTAAAATTTATGAAAACCAGAGACAAGAAAATCTTGAAGAAACAAGAAACCAACACTGGTGTGGGGAGAAATGTCTCCTGACAGGAGATTTCTCATCTGAAATCATGGAAGCCAGAAGGGTTCTAATAGCACAGTATTTTTCAACAATGGAAAGAAGTGTTAACCCACAATTCTATACCTATATATAGCAAAAATATTCTTCAGGAAAGAAGGGGAAATCAAGACTTTCTCAAATCAAACAAATAAATTAAAAAGAAAAGAATTCGTCACCAGCAGACCTACCCTAGGAGAATGAATTAAAAAGTTTTCTAACGGGAAATAAAATTATAAAAGAAGAAATCTTAGAATATCAGGAAGGGGGAAAAAGCAGGATGGAACAGAACAAAATTAGGGGTAAAACAGGGACAGATGGGGAAGTCATAGTGAAAGTAATGGGTTTCTTTTTGAGGTAAAGAAAATTCCTAAAATTAATTTGGATAATGGTTGCATGGATCTATAAATATACTAATAGCCACTGAATTAAATACTTTGAATGGTGAATGGAACATGATATTTCTTAGTAAATCTGTTTTCAAAAAACAACTGATGAAATTGCAGTTGCCTATGAAAGGGGCACAAAACAACTTTTTGGACATGTTGGGATAGTTCTACATCTTGATCCAAATGATGGTAACGCAGATGTATGTTTACATTAATCAAAATTAAAATAAATTCAAACAAACTGGAAATCCATATGTAGTAAAATAACATTTAATCCCTACCTTTCACCTGCACAAAACTCAACTCAAAGTTGGATCAAAGACCTAGGTACTAAACCAGAAACACTGCACCTACTAAGAGAAAATGTAGGCCCAACACTCCAACATGTTATCTCAGGAATCGAATTCCTTAAAAAGACTCCTAAAGCACAAGAAGTAAAATAAAAAATCAATAAATGGGATGGTATCACACAAAAATAGTTTCTTCAGAGCAAAAGAAACATTAAGAGTGTGAAGAGAGAGAGCCTACAGAATAGGAGAAAATCTTTACCACCCGTACCTCAGGTAAGGATATACAAAGAACCAAAAAAGCTTAACACCAAAACCAAAACTAAAACAACAACAAAGACACCCAAATAACACAATCAATAAATGGGCAAAGGAACTAAAAAGACACTTCTCAAAAGAAGAAATAGGAATAATCAACCAATATATGAAAAAATGTTGAACATCTCTAGCAATTAGAGAAATGCAAATCAAATAGAAAATAAATGTCAGTGTTGGGGTTGTGGCTCAGTGGTAGAGCTTTCGTCTAGCATGTGCATGGCCTGGGTTTGATCCCCAGTACCACGTAAAATAAATAAAGGCATTGTGTACAACTAAACAAATAAATAAATATTAAAAAAAAGAAAATAAATGTCAAAATACACTTTGAAATTAAAAAAAAATAACTACATGGAGATTTCACTTCACTCCAACCACAATGACAATTATCAAAAATGCAAGTAACAAATGTTGGTTGGATGTGGGGAAAAGGGTTCATTCATACATTGTTGGTGGGACTACAAATCAGTGCAACCACTCTGGAAAACAGTATAGAGATTCCTCAAAAAACTAGAAATGGAACCACTATTTGATCCAGATAGTCCACTCTTCAGTTTATACCCAAAGGAGTTAAAATCAGCATACTACATTGACCAAGTTACATCAATGTTTATGGCAGCACAATTCATTATACCTAAGCTTTGGAACCAACCTAGATTCCCATTATGATGATGAATAGATAAAGAAATTGTGGTATAAGTACACGATGGAATGTTATTCAGCCATAAAGAAGAATTACTTTCTGAGATTCGTCAGTAAATGGATGGATCTGGAGACTATCATGCTAAGTGAAATAAGCCAAAAAACTTAAGGTTGAATGTTTGCTCTGATATGTGGATTTTAACCCATAATA
>JAKELJ010000929.1:0-13190 GCA_025594165.1 Tamias sibiricus
CGGGTCCCTGCAGTTGCTAGCATCAGTTCCGCTCTTTTTTATGTATAGAATTTTCCACCAGCAAATATTCAGGGCCCCACTACTAAAAACTCAAGCATCATTATTAAGGGAAAGGCAGTGCTATTCAGCACTGAGATCAAAAGGTGAGCTGCGTCAAACTAAAAAAAAAAAGACTATTAGTGTAGAAAATAAAAGTTGATCTCTGCTATCACCACATTGGCGGCTCTAATAGCTTCCCACAAAACATAAGCTGGCTAAATATCACATTCAGAAAATAATCAACTAGAGAAACTGAGGGTGTTTACTGCATTAAAGATAAAGAAAAAGCTAAAAAGGCATTTTGGAGAAAAATAATTTGTTAGCTGGAATCTCTTCGAGTCTCTATATACAAAGCTTATCCGTTATACCTGTTGAAATTAATATCAAATATAATCAGCTTACTAAACAAATGATTGTAAATAACAATATTAAAATGATTCCTCTGTCGGATCACCAAACTATCAGGTGGATTACAACATTTAAACATTTTCACAGCTGAAGAGAAGTCCCGGAAGACAAACTATAAATCAAAAATGATTATCATTATAATTGATTATCTAATTAAAATATTCTGAACTTATATAAATATTCTATTTATCTATCTATCTATCCTATTGATTATCTAAATTAGGAATATTCTAAGCTTAAATGAAATTAACGTTATTTGGATCTATATCTATCTACTTTTTTTTTTTAGCGCTTAATTATTTGTGACGTCACACTAGACAGACGCACATATAAAACATATATTTGTGACATCAACATTAACATGAAATTTAGACAAATGCACAGACATAAAGGAATATATAAAAGAAAAAAAAAATACAATTGTGTATACACTGATAAGAGAGATCTTCTTGTCCCGGCCGGGAAGATGAAATTTAAGTTGTATAAATTTAATGGAGGACTCTTTTAAGGGAATCACTCCATACCTTCATTTTGGTCCTCTTGATTTTGTACTTGTTTATTCAATCTTAGACTCCTCAATTACTTCGTCTTGATCCTTTTGACTTTTGTACCTGCTTTTTCAATCTAGATGGGGTATCCATATTGGAGAGGATTCATGCTTTGGAAAAACACAAACAGATTCCTCTCCCCCAAATTAATACTGGGTCTGGACCCTTCCATGTACCTGAGAGAACATCCCTTCCAGTAAACCAAAGGTTTATGTTGTGGTGTGGGTTCCAGTGTCTATCTCCAGTCCGAATGTCACATTAGAATACTAAAGTTAAGAAATTTAGGGTAATCAGGGCAACTGCCAATCTGTCCTTAGGATTTTTCCAGAGTTTTCCATCTTTTTGCTTTAGTAACATATTTTTAAGTGTCCGATTTTGCTCTTTCAATTATTCCTTGTCCCTGAGGATTTAATAAGCGATACCTGTTTTGTGGAATAATATTGACTTTGTACAAAATTGTTTGAAGGATGTGGATTGTTTATGCAGGGCCATTATCTGTTATAAAGCATTTTGGGGATGGCCCTATGCAGGCAAAAGCTTGCACTGGACAATGAGATATAGTATCTTTAAACTTTTCTCCGGAATGTAAAGAAGCAAAAATCATGGCCTGGAGCATGTATCTATGGTGACATGAATAAATCGTAATTTTCAAAACTTGCTCATGTTGTGACAATCCATCTGCCACAAATGATTTGGGCATCAACCTCGTGGGTTAACCCATAATGTGGATTGGGCAAAAGTGTTACACAAGATGGACATTTCTTTTACAATTCTACGAGCTATGTTCTTTTGTGATTTTAAATTTTTTGTATTAGGTAGTGCTGTTAACGTGGAACTGGGAATGAAATAAGTAGCTGTTGTACTGTAGTAAAAGATATTTATTGTTTTTAGTGAGGGGCATCAGCTTTTGATTACCTTCATGGAAGAGGACCAGGCAGATTAGTGTGAGCTCTTATGTGACCTATAAATAAAGGTTTCTTTTCGTTGCCCATAGGAGATTTTGGATTGAGAAAACAAATTTAAAAGATGGCAGTATGTGGTGCTATTGGACCTGCTAGCTCCCAATTTTGGGGGACAGCTTGTACAATATAGTGGCTGTCTGAAAAAAATATTCATAGGCTGTTCTTTAAAATTTCCAGAGCTATTATTATAGCTTCGAGTTCCAATAATTGAGATGATTTTTGATTAGTGATATGAATCATTTTTTTCATTTTGAGTGACTACTGCAGTAGTACCATTTAGAGGATCGCATCTGTAAATACATTTAAATGCTTTAGGAATTGGGTTTGATTTTTTATTACCTGTGGGGGAATATGATAGGATGATTGATACAAAAGGATCAAGTATAGGCGGATTTTAGGGAATATGATTGTCAAAATTTGCAGAAGTAGAGCATCTAGCTATAGCCCAATCATTATCATTTGAAGCACAAATATTCAACCTGTGATGATGAATAAGGAGTAATAATAGTAGCAGGATTGAATTCCAAATATTTTAGTAGAGGTTTTAAGTCCTTGAAGAATAAGGTTTAGGCCACATGGAGGGTATAAGACTCAATTGTACTTTTAGGGGAGAGACAGGCAAATGTATCCATAATATAGGTCCATGTTGCCAAAATACTCTGTTGGAGTATATTGTGAAGGGATTAATAATCAATACTTAGTGGTTGTGCAAAATCAAATCTATCGCACATATTGATGGGATCTTTCAAAATGGCCTGTTCTACTTAATTTTAGAGCTCTCTGGCCTCAGGAGTTTAATGTTCGCAGGTGAGGATGGGGTCAGGGTTCCCCGGAAGGATGTCAAATAAGGGTTTTAATTGTCCAGTAGTGAGGGCTTAGTGTGGGCGAAGTCAATTAATGTCAACCCTAAGTAATTTTTGGAAATCATTGAGGGTGGTTCAAATGTTCTTTACTTATTAGAATTTTTGGGGGTTTAGACAAAAGTATCCATGATTTTAAAGCCTAATATAGTATAGGTGATCTGCTTTTGAACTTTTTCTTCTGCTATATATAATCCATATTTTTTTAGATTTTTTGTTATTTCACTAAATATGATTAAATAAGATTTTGTTGATTAGGGTGAGCTAATTAAAACATCGTCCATGTAGTTGTAGACACATGAGGTCTTGATATTGTTTTTAATGGGCTGTATAGCTCTGTCCACATAATAGTTGCTCACGTGTAGGGCTATTTGCCTTCCCTGCGGCTAATACTTTCCATTGATATCTTTTATCAGGGCCATTAATTATTAATAGAAGGAATGAGAAAAGCAACAAACCTGGGGGCATCCAGAGGATGTGTAGGGAATGGAAAGTAAACAGTCCTTTATATCAACGGGTTATAAGGTAATAGTTTTTTGGTATAGCTACAGGATTCGGCCCCGGAAGTCCAGGTTGAGTTAGGGTCCCATAATTTGCATTGTTTTGGTTTAATTGGTCTTTAGATAATGTTAATAGTCTCCATTTCTGAGTTTTTTCTTAATTACTAAATTTTGGGAGTCATTCCTCAGGGAGAGGTGGAGAATGTAAGGCTCTGATGTGTCCTGCTTCTAATTGTTACTTTAATTAATTTGATGGTTCCGCTTCTTGCAATTTTCTATGTTGGATAGGGGGCCACTGAGGGACCCACTAACGGGCTTATTAGAGAGACATGGTATTTTTAATAATTGTTTTCTCAGTGGCCCTAGAAAAAATGTCCTTTGCCTTTGTTATTATGAGTAGGGATTTTTTTATTTTAACACCTGCATGCCTTGGTTGCTTAGGGTGTAGCACCATTTGATGTAAAGATATCTCTTCCCCATAGGGTAACTGGGCAACGCTGTTTAAATTCATAAGGGTTTGATTGTTCCTTGTTTGGCCTTCTTTGTCTTGCACAATTTTAGATTACAGCAAATTTAGCGAGCTGGGGTTATTACTGTATATCCCCAAGCCTACTTTAAAATGGTTTGAGGCTTTGCTGTAGAGGCCGAGTGCTTTAGGCCATTAGTTATTAGATTTATGATGGTTGGAGTCAGCTCCTGTATACAATCATCCCCTCCCATCTATATACCTTGAATTTTTAAATTTGCACATAGGTCCTCCTATGAACAGTCTCTGGACCCAGAAAGCACATAGGTTCCTGGTACCCAGTGGAACACGAATGCTCTGCTTATTTCTTTTTTTAGTGGCATGCTTTTAAAAAGAATTATGGAGATGGGTATGAGGAGCCAGCTGTGCGATTCTGTCTCCTTGATTTTACGGGAGGATGTTGCCCCTGTGTTGTAACTTAGCATTATTTTAATCTCACCAAATTTTTTTTTTTTTTAAAATCTGAATCAATAACCCCTCGGCTATAACATTAAAGCCTAATAAAAATCTTTGGAACTACGCCCATGGGGAATTTTTTAGTCCCACTGTTACCTGAAGGGAGAGGTCCCCTGATTCCCGATAGGGAATCTACGCCTGAACCCCCCTTTCAGGTGTCAGGGTCACATCGAGGGCAGTAGAACGAGCGATCTAATACCTGCACTTCACTCTTGTCCCTCTGAATAAGGGAGTTACATGAGTAGGAATGGGACTGTGACGAGGATTTCATTTGAATCTGAGGGCCAAGTCTCCTCTAGTGCGCATTCCTCCCTTAGTGCTCGCTACATTTGTGGGCCCGGGGCATTGGGCCCCGTTTCGCAACGTTTCTTCTGTAATCACTTGATTAAATCATTTCCATATATACTCAATATCTAGAATGGATTGATTTGGCCCAATGTATACATTTTTTGCATCTGGCGGCATCGGCATGCGGAGCTCGGTATGAATCTTGATCTTTTTACCATTGGGGGAATAATGCATTAGCATATCCTTGAGCTTGATTATAATAATTTTGTCTGGAATATCCTGTTCTAGGTTGAATCCTTTGGTGTGTATTTTGAGGGGAGGAATTTTTAATATCACTGGCAGCAAATTACGGTGCCTGATGATATCAGCCTCGTTAATGTCTTTGGCACAGTCTTGCTATAAATTGTTATAAGTCTTTTTTACTTTCTCCACGGGCCTTTATTGCTTCCTGGAAATATGTATTATGCGTTCTCGTATCGCTAATTGGGTTAACTAAGGGGCATAGCTTGCTCGACTTCTCAATAAACTCTAGATGTTGTTTTCTAAGTGCCTAATCTACTAAAATCAGTGGTATAGGTTCGTTTAGGCCCTTGTATTATAACTTTTGATAGGCTGCCTTGCAGATCCCTGTGCCTGAGGATTGTCCCTTCCAGGCTTTCCTCAAGCTGCAGTGTGTATCTGGGCATACACACCATGGATCGTATTGTAGCTGATTTGTAGTTTCGGCGAAACTCACCCTCCCCTCGTGAGCAGTTATCTATATTGCGTTGAGGGGATTAAACCTGCTGCAGAATTTCTCTTTGCTAATTTCTGTAACAAAGTTCTGGAATTGAGTATTTCCAGATTTAGGGTTATTGTCCCCACTTAAGTACCCGACTCTGCATAGACTTTTCCAATCTGAGGGGGGCTAAGGTATAGGGTGTTAAGTGACTCTATCATACTTAATGTGAACGGTGCATCGAGGCCCATAGGTCCATTACCGCCTCTTTAAAATCTCTGTATTGTTTTAAAGTCTAGGAACTCGGTGATATCTTTGTCCCTGTTCATTTTGAAATTCTGGCAGTTCTAGGTAGCTCTGCGGCTCTATGTTGTTCGAGAGCTTATTAAGCGCTCTGATAGGCCGCCCAATTTCTACCTCCAAGGGCACGTACACTCTGATCAATACTCTTTATTGTTTGTCTGTTAGGTATTCGTATCCTATGAAGGAGCCAGAGGGCACTAGTGAGTTCCTTCTATTTGTCGGTTCCTATTTCTCTTTTTTTAATTTTCTTTTTGTTCTTTTTATTGGAGACATCGTGCTCTCCGAATCGCTTTTTTGATTCCTCCTTCACTTTACTTAGCTTCATTATTCCTAACCGGCCTCAGTAGAGGAGATCCTGTTCTGTTCGATGGTTTGGCTCCTTGTTACTATTATTACTTTCACTAGTATCCTGGAGTTTTAGCTTTTAAGGATGAGAGTACATACTCCTCAGCTGAATTTTATTAAGCTTATGATGGCATTTTGCAGATCTTTCTTTTGATTTTAACATTTCCTACTCTCCTTGCTGGTCTCAACTGAGTCAGAGGATATGCTTTCTTGTTACACTTTTCTCACTATCCTCTGAGTTTCTCGCTATCAAAAATTTCATTCGTGGCTTTTATAAACCAACTTTTTGTTATATTCGCTCACATATTTTTAAATTTCTTTTTTCTTACATTTGCCGCACCGAAATTCCCCGTATAGGCCACTCACTTGTTGCTGCTGAAGCAGGAAACCGGCCTTGAGCAACGAGACGCTGCAGGAAATTTCGGAGGCAGGATGAAATTGAAAAAAGGTCTTTTATTATTTCTTCTATCTACGGCTCAGCAATACTACTCCCAACGCTCTAACTATCCAACCCACCACCTTCTTCTTCTTCCCAACACACCTAACTAAACTCACCAGTTCATATACATACGCTTTATCATAGGTACACGTGCTTACAGCTAGTGCTTACAGGTGGTCATGCAAGTGTTCACGCTACAGAGATTCTGTTGGATATTGTATTACTATAGCGTGGGAAACTCCTAGAACATTTTTATGGCTCTCTGCTTAACCTCATTCTTTAGCTTTCTCCTTGATTATAGGTCCTTCACTAAATATTTTGGGGATGTGGACTCAGTGGTAAGTACTTCTGAGTTCAATCCCTGTGTACCAATAAAGAAAAGATAAGGAAGGATGGAGAAAGAAAGATAAAAAAAGAACCCAGACTTAAAATTTTCAATGCATATTGTTAAAAGTTATAGAAAGGAAAATAGCATAGTGTCTTATAAATCGGAGGAATCACACACGGAAATGTACACAGGAATAACCACCTGTGGTGACGTAGCTCTGCGCCAAAGATCCTGGAAACTAGACAGGATGCAGTGAGACCATCGGGGAATGCAGCCAACACTCAATTCCAGAAACTCTGGAGCTTGCAGAGCTTTGAGGCAACAATCTCTGTGGGTCTAAGCTATCCAGTTTGTGCCACTTTCCTGGAACCTTTAGGAGAATGATACAGGCACATTCTGCTTCATCCCCACCACCTTTTCAGACACCTCTCTCTTCAAGCCCACCTCACATAGGGAGGGGGCAGGAGCAGGGCACTCACAGACATGACATTGCCAGGTGGTCACGTTAACCCTGTCTGGTGACTCTGGCCTCAGCTATCAACCTCCTGGGGCCAGTGGAGGATAAGGACAAGGAGGATGAGCAGACAAAGAGGTCGGCTTTCTCTGGAATGGTCAATAAGCCTCCCCCTTGCTATTCCTGGAGACACCAAATAGCACAGAACTAGAAAATCCCGCCCACTTACATGTCCTCCAACCCCACCTCTCAGCATGCACAGCTTGTAATCAGCATAGATGTCCCTTTTTATGTCAGGAGGAAACAGCAGAAGAATTATGTTCCACCTGGTCAAGGCATCTCACCTGTGTCCACTGGACCCAAGCTGGCCCTTTAAAAGGGGTGAGGTTAGATGCATTGGGGACCAAAAAGACAGAAAGGGGAGAGGGGAAGGCGTGGTGCTGTTATTTGTTCAGGGACGCGTTAAGGGTGGATTCTCTCACCACAGGGGTTGAGTACAGGGACCTCCTGCCTCCATCCAGGACCTTTGAATATGCACAGGCACCCTTATCAGGAGGCCCAGTCCCCAGTCAAGGTTCAGCTCCTGGATCTTCAGCCCACTTCTACCCAGATGGGCATGATGCAGCTTGCTTGAGTCAGGATTCTGACGGTTCAGGGACTGCCACATGGCCTGTTCAGAGCGAGGGAGGATAGCAAAAACAATAGTATGGTCGTTCTATTGTTGATGGCCCTCTCATTCACTGACCCTACCCCCCAGGGGATCTAGTAAATGTAGTTTGTTGTTCTGCCCAAACTTCTTCCTCCCATCCCTGGACACCCATGGCCTCTAGGTGCCTGGGCACTCTAAGGATTCTGAGTAGTAAGGCCTCAGGGCTCTACCATTGTTAGCCTAAGCACAGAGGCTCTAGGAGCCACGGAGGCACATTCACATGGGCAACTCACGATTCTGGATTGTAGCAGTGGGTAGTCCAGTGTTCTGCCCACGCAGTACTCACCATGTTGGCCTCTGGAAGCTGCTGGACCCACTGGAGATGCTGGGTAGTGTATTCTGGTGTTCCACCAGTGCAGCCCTCCATTCAACAGGACCCTGCCACCCACCAGGGGATTGGGGAGGGTTGGCTAGTTCTGTTCTGCCCAGCATACTGCATCCACCTCACCAAAGGCTCTGAGGAGCTGTGCATCCCTAAGAAAGCTGGGTGTATGCCTCAGTGTTATAACAATGTAGCCCTCTGCACAGAGGCACTCTTAGGGAGCCACAGGAGGCACACTTCACCTGAACACGCACCAGATTTACTAGACAGTAGCAGTGGTAATCCAGTGTTATGCCATGCATGCCTCACAATGTGATAGATGCTGGAAAATTGCTGGCCGCTGAGATGTGGGTTAGTGTATTCTAGGATCGTTCTACCCAATGCAGGCCTCACATTCATTTGGAAAAACATCCCTTCCCAGGGATTCTGGAGTATGTATTCTCTCACCTTCCACTAATTCCTCCTCAACCCCAAGATTCCTGTTGTAGTACACTTTAGTGCTCTACCAATATAAGCCTCGACACAGAGGCCCCTAGATAGTCCATCACCTGGGGAACCCCCAGGGATTCTGGACAGTGTTCTGCCCATGCATCCCCCACCCCATATGGCCTCTTGAAGATTAGGCCCCAAAGGTTTCTGGGTGTGGTAGTCTAGTATTCTGCTATTCAGCCCTCTAAGCAGTGGATCTGCAGCCTCAGCAGCTACTGTGCACCAAAGCTTCCACACTGCCCATCATGTTAAAGGATGCTGCACCCATACAGGTAACAGGTGGGACCTTGAAGGGCGTACTACCAGGTTTGGTCACACAGTGGACACAGGTGCTTGGGGTAGGCTCCTAGAAGCCTTTGCTTGTCTTAAGGGCCTGTTGTGGCCCTGTGGGTAAAACCAATGGCCCAGGACTACCTTCCCAGCCAAGTGTTAATTCTTTCCAGACGTTGAGAGTTTTAGGCAGACACAAGCTACAGGTCAGGAGGTATTATAAGGCTCCAGTGAAACTGTGGTGTTACCTGGAAGGTAAGTAGCAGGCCTAGGACCCTCAGGGTTCTTGCCTTCTCATATGCCTGGGGAAAAAGTTTGAGCTACAAAAACCAGGGTTGTAGATGGAAAAGCTGGATTCTGCAAAAAAAAAAAAAATAGGTTACTGACTGGAGTTCAGGGCTAAGGGAGGAGAGAAGTGGAGGTCTACAGTGGGGCCAAGGGGGGACAGGGGGACACAGGTCCACATTGTTTTTTGAATGAGTCACCTCATTGGCAACTGGTTCAGCAATTCAAGTCCAAGCTTGCAAACAAGCCAGCACCCGGACAATTGGGCTGTTCTACTCACACACACAGCCAGTGTGGAACACAGGGCTGGCACACACCAAATTATCAGACTTGGGTGGGTGATCAGAACATCACCAGAGAGATTGTAAGAGGTCTGGTCCGGGGGGGGGGGGGAAGATATCAGGTGTATTTGATTTTCACTGGAGGACTGGCGGCAATGTCTGCTCAGATATCAGAGTGATTAGACCTCATCTGAGAAGGGTGAGGACTCTGAGTAGATATTGTGTTTGATCTGGACATCACCTGAGGTGAGGAGTCTGGACAGGTATCATGGTTAGTTGGGCTTCCCACTTGGGAGGGTGAGGAGTCTGGGCAAGATATCAGTGTCAATGGGGGCTTCCCCTGGTAAAGACATAAGGAATCTGAATCTGAATATTGGAGTTAAACTGGCCTTTCCTCTGGGGGAGTGAGAGGTTGTTGTCTGGTCAGATATTGGGGTGGACTTCCACTGGGAGATAGGAGAGAGTCTGGTCAATATTAGGGTAATTGGACTCACCTATGGAGGTGAGAGTCGGTCAGATATTGCGGTGACTTGGACATCCTCTGGGGAGAGTGAAGGAGTCATGATAATATATTAGAGGTGCTTAAACTATCCCCTGGTATAAGTGTGAGGAGTCCAATCAGATATTGGGATGATTGATTGGATATCATTAGGGATGGTAAAAAATCTGCACAGATATAATTATTGATTGGAGCATCAACTGGCGGGGAGGGGTGCGGTATCTGGTCTGATATTGGGGTGATTGGTACTTGCAAGTGAAGTTGAAATGTGTGTGTGGTCAAAGATATTGGGGTGATTGGGGGACTTTCCCTGGGTAGGGTGAAGAGTCTGGTCACAAATATGGGGTGATTGGACCTTCCCCTGGAAAAAGTAAGTAGTTTTGTCAGATAACACGTGGATTGGGGACCATCAGCTGGGCGACAGGGTGAGTTCTGTGGGGGGGGGGAAGTGGGGGGGGGGGTAGGGTGGGGGGGAAGGGGGGTCAAATATCAGGGGTGACTGAACATTTCCCCTGAGGAGGTGAGGTATTCATCAGATATCAGGGCGACTGGACTTCCCCTAGGAAGAGTAAGGTCCCATATCCTCATGGTAGTTGGTCAGGATATTGCATGATTTAGATAACACCGGGGGAGTGTGAGAAAGTATCTGGAGGTCATTTTTTTTATAAATATCAGGGTGATTGGCACTTCCCCTGGGGATGGCTGAGGAGCCCTGGTAAGATATTGGGGTGACTGGGTTTCTCCCCTGGGGAGGCGTGAGGACTGCTGGTCAGGTTAATTGTGGTGGATCAAAACATCATCTAGGTAGGTAAAGCAGTGTGAATAAAGTATCAGGGTGATCTCAGACCATTAACTGGGGAGGGTGGAGGGGTGAGGAACAAGAATCAAGATATCCGATGATAGGATATCAAGGGTGGTCTCTTGCTACATATCATTTCACATAGGTACTTGTTTCAGATAGCTCCTGAGCTTTCTGGATTCTGAGTGAAGCTTGTGCAAGCAGAGTTCACACCTCAGAGATGCACAGTCCACAGTAAATGACAGCTGCCGATGGTCCAGTGGAGACTCCTCCAGAAGGTCTGATTTCAGACAAGACCTGGAATTAAAATCGAGCAGTGGAGTAGCACAGTGGATGTCAGGGTCCTGAAATGGTGGAACCAGGTTCACAGAGGCATTGAACAGAAAGAGCCAAAGCCAGGGATAGGGGCCCAAAAAGCACAGGAAGGAACTAGGTAGTCTCAGAAGGTCTGAGTATATAGGGAGAGGGCTGAAGGTTAGATGGGAAGAGCCCTGGAGCAACTGAACCTATAAGAACTAGTGCATGGAAAGTTCTGTTGGCCTCAGCAATGTCTCAAGAGAGCGGGTATCCGATACAGACATAAGGGAAGAAAGGAGCTGATGTTGGGCAGGAAGGTTTGATGTAATCAGGGACCAAATGGAAGTACCAGAGGGCAAGAGGTAGTCACCCAGAGGCCCAGGCCATTGGAGAGGCTTTAGAGATAGTGAGGTAGGGCTGGAGCAATTTTGCATGCTAGTGGAGCCAGAGTAGGGCTGTGGAATGTGACCTGGTGGATCCTTGTGGGTGGATAGAATCTGGGGAGGACCAGGAACAGGAATACGGGACAGTGGGAAGGAGAGGGAGTAGGGGGTGTTGGGAAAGCCCGGAAGAGAAAAGGTTGACATAAGGACCCTGGATTGGGTTGGGGAGCTGGGGAGCACTGGGAGTGGATGTTACCTGGTGAACCCAGTGAGTGGGGCCAGTGGGGCCTGGCGTTTGGTGGGGTTAGTGCAGGCAGGGTTATCAGTAGACGGCATGCAGACAGACCAGGTGCACTGACTGCCTAGTCTATGTTGGGTACCCTTCACTCAGTGCTGGTTAAAATTCTTCAGGAGCCCTGTGGTGGCCAGAATCCCCAGGATCCTGGAAGCCTTGGTGGCAAGGAGAGCATCACATGGAAGACTTCACCTGGGTGGGGTCGAAGGAGCAAGTGGAGACGGCTGGGAACATTTCTGGAGAAACCCTCCCAAGACCTAAGCTTGCACAGTCACTGTTCCACTTGCATTGCATGGCCAGGGGTCAAGACTCAGTCTCCTTCCTGGAGGTTAAGTGTGGAGGAGAAGTCGGCTAGGGACACTTAGGACTTGATCATGGAATTGCTTCTGTTTCTCAGGTAGCTGTGAGGATCATCATAGGAATGGACTATCGGTTCTGGGGACATTTAAAAATTACTTTTTTTCCTGTGTTACCTGACTAGACCTTTTAAACACTTCAGCAATATTTCACAAGTGCTTTCCCAGAAAGAGGCTCTCTGGCTGCCTCGGTTTGAAAGGGCCAAGGGTATTTGCAGATCTTTTAATGCATGAGGGAGACCCAGTGTTTTACCCACTTCATTGATGTTGAGCACAGTCCTTAAGTGTTGCCTCATTAGGGTCAGTCCTGCTCAGGATTGTTGTAGCATGTAATACAGCCATCAAGAAAGTACTGTTTTGCACTCTATGGTTAGCTATGTTGTGCCAAGAGAGGTCAGACTTGAGATCCTCTATTGATCCCTCGTAAGTCTCCCTGTAGATGTACCAAGCCAACACTCCTCATAGGGGTCTGATGGAGCTCAGAGGCAAATGCACCTAAAGAATCATGGCAGAGCCAGAGTCTGAATGTTACCTCAGGACAGTGTCCCTCTCATGTCTACACTTAGAAGTCTCAGGACACAGTTTCCTTTAACTACAGTCAGTGAATCAGCACATGGCTTGCTCCTGCTCTACACTCAGTAGATCAGGACAAGGTGCCCTCTGTCTCTATACTCTGCACATTTGGGACACAGTGCCCTTCCTCCTGTTTACACTCTTCAATAGACAGAGTGTCCTGAGTGTTCCAATCTCAGCTACTGCAAGGTAGGCCTTTCTTTCTATCTTATCTCGGCTTAAGCATTGAAGTTTTCCGCCTTCCTACCCTCAGCTCAGACTCAAAACCTTTGATTTCCCTCTGTCGACACGTGGCTGATTCAAAACAGTTTTCTACCATCTGCACTCACACAAAAAGGACACAGTTTCCTACTGTCTACACTGAGCTGACTTCAGGACATGGCTTACTCTTGTTATATTCATCTGACTCAGGACAGGCCATAGTGGACAGGGTTAGGGCTAGGGTCACACAGAGTTTC
>JAKELJ010000930.1:0-13180 GCA_025594165.1 Tamias sibiricus
TATATAACCGGGTTGAAAGTGTCAGAAGCGATTCATTCAAGTCAGTAGGTCCAGTCGAAAGAAGAATTCGGTCAGAAGAAGAAAAGAGTCAGAGCGGCCAGAACGGAATGACCATAAGAAGAAATAAGAGTCAGGATCGGTAAAGAGTTTGGTCAGAAGAAGGCTAGAGAAAGAAATTAGAAGCTAGAGAACAATGATAATGAAAAAGAAGTTTAGTAATAAGGGAAAAAGAAGAGAAGAGCCTCCGAAAAGATTTAGTAAGAGAAGAAGAAGATAAAGAAGAAAGACATAGACAAAAGAATAATAGATTCCTGCTTCACTGAATCTCCTCCCGCAGTATTGTGGCGTACTCAGCAGCTACATATTCCTAAACACATTAAATGTATTTACAGATTGGTCCTCTAGACGGTACTCACTGCAGTACAGTCACTCAAAAAGAAAATATGATTCATATTACTGCCCATAATTCAGCTCAATTAGTTGGAGCAAAAGCAATTATTGATAGCTCTTGAAAGTTTAAAGAACACCCCCATAATTATATTTTTTCCAAAACAGCTACTATAATTTGTACAGCAGTCCCCAAAATTGGCAGCAAGCAGGCAATATAGCAACCTCATACTCCCAGCCTTTAAAATTTTTTTTCCAAATTCAAAAACCTTCTACGGAACGTAAAGAACTTTTTTATTGGACATATCAGAGCTCATAATAATTTGCCATGGTCCTCTCCATGAAGGAAATCAAAAAGCCGACGCCCTCACTCAAACAATCTTTATATTTCAGCAACCAACAAGCTACCTCGTTCCATTCTCAATTTCCTGTTAATATTACTACTTTTACAACCAAAGGTTTCAAAATAACTAAAGATCAAGCTCGAACAATTGGTGAAGGCTTGCCATCATGAGTGACACATTTGTCCAATCCCACATTATGGTGATAACCCAAGATGATTAATGCCCAATCATTTGTGCATGATGGGATGTCACTCATATAGCCAAGTTTTTGGAAAATTCGATTTATTCATTACCATAATTTACATGCTCAGGCATTATTTTTTGCTTCCTTTCCTGAGAAAAAGTTAAAGATGGTTACATTCTCATTGTTACAAGCTTTTACTGCACTGGCAAATTCCCAAAATGCTTAAAACAGACAATGGCCTTGCATATACATCCTCATCTTTCAAACAGTAATTGCTCCAAATCAATAAACTTCCATAAGACTGAAATCGCCATATAATCCTCAAGGCCAAGGTATAATTGAACGAGCTAATCGCACACTCAATACTGTTGCTTTTGAAACAAAAAAGAAAGGAAATTGGACAAATCCTAAAGATAGATTAGCAGTTGCCCTATTTACTTTAACATTTTAACCTTGGAATTCCAAAGGATATTCGCTGGAGACAGACACTGAATCCCACACCAACAACATAAACCTTTGGTTTACTGGATAGACATGCACTTTTCAGGTACTGGAAAGCCCAGACCGCCAGTAATTAATTTGTGGTAGAGGTTCTGTCTTTTTCCCACAGCACGAGTCCTCGCCGGTGTTGGATACTATCAATATTAATAAAACAGGTACCAAATCAAAAAGGCAAGATGAAGTTGATTGCATAATTCCCCCCAAGATATAATAAAAAACACATCCAAAAGTCAAAAGGGCCAAGATGAAGTTTAGATTGTGGAAAGAATCCCTTAAAAGAGTTACTCAATCCGTGCACCTGCCAATTATGTCTCTTTCCCAACAAAGGACCTCATCTTTGCCTTTTCAGCTAAGAAATTTTATAAGCTGCACGCTTTTTTTCCTTCACATATAATTCACAACTTAAGTCTCATCCTCCCGGCCGGGACAAGAGGATCTCTCTTTAGTGTGCACTCAATCGTGTGTTTTCTTTTTTATGTATGTCTTTATGTCTGTGCACGTTGTCTAGATTTCATGTAAATGTGACGTCACAAATATATTCTTTATGTCTGTGTTTCTGTCCAGATTTCATGTTAATGTGATGTCACAAATAACAAAAACCGAGCGCTCATGAAAATGTAAAAAAAAAAAAAGAGAGAAGTGGATTCAAATAATTTCTATTCTTTTTAGTAAATACAATAATGAAGGTACCTTCAAACTTAATTTATACAATCTCTAGGACTTCTCTTCATCAAGAATATGACTAATACTGTTCAACCTGATATTTTGGTATTTGTCATGGTATTGTTTAATTTGTAATCAATTATATTTGTTAAAATAACTGATATAATTTAAATTGTTTTTCAACAGGTATATTCATAGAAGGTTGTTCTGTGATGCAGAGGCTTCAAAAGTTCCAGCTAACAAATATTTTTCTTATATGCTCTCAGCTTTTCTTTAATTTAACTTAAATGTAGTGTTATGTCACTAAGTAACCTTCAGTCTTTCTTTAAATCCGTTCTGATGTGATATTTTCCAGCTTATGTTCGTGGGAGCTCAGCAGAGACAATGTGTGTGAGCAGTAATCACTTCAATGATCCGTGATCTAATAATACTATTTTTTAGTTTATGAACGACTTGCTTTCTTGACTCCAGTGCTGGAATAGCATGCCTTTCCTCTAATGATTGATGCTTGAGTTTTTTAGTAGCGGGCCCCTGAAGATTTGTCGTTGGCATAGTCCTAAGACATAAAAAAGACGGTCTGCTGCTACAGCCGCAAGGGATTGCATTCGCTACAAGCATCCCAGCTGCTCAAGCATCAAACCACTTCACCAGCAATGTGGTCTCTGCTCTGCATGCACGAGGCCCTAGACCTACGTGTTAGCAAGTGACATTTGATAATCTTTCTAGCTATAAGATGTTTAGACATTGCACGGAGACAATAACTTGCGGTATTTGTCTAAAGAACTCATGTTTTACTTAATGGAACTTATGGGCAACTGAATTTTTTTAAAGAACTTGATACGCTAAGGAACTTGGCTCGACAGCAAAAGCCTGCCCGCCTTAGAAACCGGAGCATCTCCTCAAATATGTGGACAGCAAAGGTTAGTCAATAACGGACAGTCTCATGTGCCGACATATCAACCTAAGACAGGAGTCAACGGCACAGCCTTGATTACCCATGACGGGTAAAATAGAATGCCGGTGCACGGGTGGTATGCCTAAGACAGGCACAGTCGATCCCCTGGATGTGGTGGATAGCTCCCCTACCCATTTTTCCCACTTTTAAAACAAAAGGGAGGAAATGTAAGACCCCTAATAAGGAGATAGCTAACATGGCGGCTAGCTGAGAGCCATAGAGGTTTCAAGATTTTTCAGCCTGATATTCATTCAATTTATCTAAGATCTATCTAGTGCCCTTGAAACACTATGTGACACACCTGTAAGTCGGAGCTTTAACACGTGAATACGTGTAAAGGCAAAAAGTATTTAACCCAGGTGAGGTTGGCTAAAGGGTGTGGTTTTGGGAGTTGGAGTAGGTTGTTGGCGCCGGAGAGAGAAGTTAAGAAGAAGGAAGAAAGCAAGAACCTATTCATTTTCCCGTTCTGCCTCCAAATATCTTTCCGTGGTATTCGTTGCTGTTGGTGCATAGCCTGCAGGCGGCACCCTCTACCACTTGAGTTATATCCTAGCCCTAACCCTTTTATCTATATATATAAATATGGTTGTATATAGGACACAATCTGCTTTTTTTTATTTTATTTGGGTACTGGGGATTTAACTTCAGGGCACACGACCACATGTACCATCATCCCCATCACCCATTTTTTTGTATTTTTATTACAGGCAGGTCCCAGCTATCTGATTTGCTGCATGCCTCACCACTGCTGAGGCTGGTTTTGAACATCGTGATCCTCCTGTCTCAGCCCTCCCAAGTGCTGAGATTACAGCGTAGCAACCACCATGCCCGGCTTGGACACAATAACTTTATCCATATTTATTTATTACGTGGTGCTAAATGTCAACCCAGTGCCTCACACGTGCTAAGCAAGTGGCTCTACAAATGGAGCTACAACCCCAGCCCTTTCTAATCTTATTTTGAAACAGGATCTGTCATGATACCCGGCTGGGCCTTGACCTTTTTGCAATACTCCTTCTCAGCACCTCCTTGTGTAGTTAAAATTAATGTGTATGCCATCCAGCTCCTGTTATTCTCTTGTTACTAAAAGTACACAAATACTGCATAAACATATTCTCAAACATTTTTATACATGGAGTCCACAAAATAATTGAGACAATTGTACATTAGAAAATGGAGTTAAATTTCAAAATACCCATCCAATCGAACTCCCTAATTCTATTCCTCACCCCAGCAGTAACAACTATTAATAATTTCTTGAAATCACCGGGCCACGCTGGCGCATGCCTGGAACCCAGCACTTGGGAGTCTGAGGCAGGAGGATATAGAGTTCAAATCCAGCCTCAGCAATGGTGAGGCACATAGCAATTCAGTGAGACCCTGTCTCCTAATAAAATACAATAAGAGGGCTGAAGCCGGGCGGGTGGGCGCACGCCTGTAATCCTCCATCACTTTGGGGTAGGCTGAGCAGGAGATCCCAAGTTCACAGCACAGCCTCAGCCATGGCGAGGCCCTTAGTAACTCAGTGAGATCCTGTCTCTAATAAAATACAAAAAAGGGCTGGGGATGTGGACCAGTGGTTGATGCCTCTTGAGTTCATTCCACCGCTAACAAAATAAAAATAATAATAATAATACAAGAGAAATTTTAGCACCCATACAGCACTGTGAACTGGTGTTTAACACTCATTACTCCAAAAGGCTTGTGATGACTGAGCTTAGAGGAAAACAGTCTCACCTTCTGACTCTGCAGCTTTCCAAATATGTGACTTGGGGTGAGGTGCACGAATCCTTATTGAGTGCTATTGAAATCTCTCTCTTTTATTCATTCAGATTATTTTATTACACTTATTCACGCCAGTACATTGAACCTAGAGCATTTTGTTGTACTAGGCAAGCACTCCACCATAAGCTGAACTCTTACCCAACACAATATTCATATTACATAAAAATTTCCGTTTTCTCTTGAAAAATGGTAGGAACAAAGTCATCCCTCCCTTAGCATTGTAGGAGAGGATTAAATGAGATCAGCCCAGCCAAAAATACAAAAGTTAATTAGGAATAATTATTGTGGGACCAGTGGGGCATGCCTGTAAATTCCCATCATCTTGAGATGATGATGCAGAAAGGATTGTTGTAGGACAGATGAGGCAAGGCACCGACGATACCAGGAAACAGTTTTATTATTTTGTCTGCAGCTACTTGCTGTAATCAATTATTTCCCCTGCAACCCCAAGTTCAATATTTTCAGAATTTTATACTCAGCTAGAAGCGGGAGGGGCTCAGAAGATTCACAGTTTACAGAGGTCACATAAAGCCGCTTTCTTTCCACTTCCGGCAAGTTAACCCTACAAGACAACACCTGAGAAGGGATAGCTTCTCTCCCTTTCTTTCCTCCTCCTGTCAGCAGCTGTTACCATTGATCCCAATTAATACCTTTATCATAACTTATAAATATCAGCCATCCGAGCCAGCGTGTGGCACACGCCTGTAATCCCCAGCACTATGGGAGGCCTAGGCAGGAGGATCCACGAGTTCAAAAGTCCTCCTAAGCAATGGCGAGGCACTAGCAACTTCAGTGAGACCCTGTCTCTAATAAAATACAAAAAAGGGCTGGAGAAGTGGCCCAGTGGGTTTTAGGTGCCCCGAGCTTCAATCCCCGTACCGAAAAAAAAAAAAAAAAAAATAGACATTTCTGTGAAGCTCCAAACTCAAGGCCAGAGGACTTGTTAAAGAATTTGTCCTTTTTATTAATCACACTAACAACAACTTGCAAACACAATTCTACAAACTATTAATACAGGATTACATGTTTGGTGAAAAACAAGTAAAGGAGTGTCCAGCACCTGGAGTTCTGATTTCTTACAGGACAGTGCCAAGTAATAGAGCAACAGAAAATAGGAAGTTTTATCTTAACAAAATTTTTAATTGGGTGGGGGAACTTTTTTGTAGAGACCTTTTTTAGTTGACAGTCCTAAAATCATCCAGGGGTGCAGATTTCCACGGAGAACTTAGTTAAGGTTTTTGTTGAGGAGGGGGTGCCACTACAGATCACAAAGTCAAGTCCAAGCCTCAGCAATTTATTGATGTCCTTAGCAACTTAAAGAACCCTGTCACAAAAAATAAAAATAAAAAAATAAACAGCTGGGAATTATGGCTAGAAGATAAAGCACCCACTTGGTTCAAATCCCTACTCCACACACCACGCCCCTCATAAAAAAGAAAGAAAAATAGAATATTACTAAGGACTTAAGGAGCTCTTTTTATTCACTCATAAATCCTACTGAATAATTCTTTTCCCCCCATTTGACTCAGCCACTTTCTACGTGTACTGTTTAATATGTCAACAGCTGTTGTTCCCTAATAGGGACTATCCCTTATTCATTATAGTAAGACTTGTGTGCTTGGTGCAGCAGGGAATATCAAGACATACTTGAGGCAGACAGAATAAGCTGAGGGAAATGGTTGAAAAACTGACCTCCTTGTGAGGTCGTTTCCTTACTAGCATCACATCTCATCCTGCCTTACTGGAGGACATATGCAGGCTCACTGTATTAGTCAGGAACATTTGGTTCCATACAAAACACAAACACACACCTACAAAGAAGTTGTGCAGTTTTGTTGCTCTTATAACTGGGAAGCATGCTATGGGAGCCTACAGATTCATCAAACAAGAGCTCAAGGACTCAGAGGCTCAGGGAACTAAACAGGGAGCTCAACTCATCGGAGGTTATTATCTTCCATTGCCACTTCTGCAGGGCATGCTCCATCTTTTTTTTTTTTTTTCGGTGCTTAGGGGAATGAAACCCAGGCTTGTCAAGCAAGCTCCACTCTACCCACCAAGCATATCCCCAGCACCTGAGCATTCTCATTCTTTTATGGTAATGGAAAACAGTTCTCTGCTAATCCTAAAACCTATACCATCCTGTTTTATTAAACTCAGTGGGAAAAGAATCACACGCACAACACACGCAGAACTACACACACACCCACACACACACCCGATCTATATACAAATACCCGGTATTAAAATAACAAAACAAACCACTCTTCACTTAGATCAAGGGGACTATCCAAAACTGCCAAGTGGATGAAGGACTATATTTGTTAGCTCCGGTTCAGTGTCCAGAAACCTACTTCCATTGTTCACAGACAAGTGGAATAGGTGTGAAGGCAATGTCCTCTTCCAATATACACCAGGTTCACTCCATTTCATCTAAACAACATCTAGGGTATGTCTCTCAACACTATCTCTTTTTTTGGAATGAGTCAAAACATGGAAAAGTTTATTGTAGTCTCATTAGTGATAGATAATTTTTAGTTACAGGTGTAGGCTTCTTATTGTTGTCTCTACTCTGTGGTTGCCCAGAGATAACACTTACCTCCCTTACCGTATGTCCTTCCTTTACTTAAGAGGCTAAACCCAGTGCCAGGGGCTGAGTAATTTTGCTTGTCCACCAGTATTTCTCCTATACTTTCAGCAAAAGATTGAAACACATAACACTTCAATAAATACTTGTTAAAAGAAATACCTATCATCCCTCTTCCACAGTGCAAAATAGAAACGCAGAGGAAAAGCATATAACGCAGACTTGCTGGGGTTTGAGATTGGAGGTTGTTGGGGAATCTTGAGTTTGGAAGGACGAGTAGGATGAAGAAAATGAAGAAGGACATTCTAGGTTTGGGAAGGCTTGGAAGCAGTGGTGTGCTGAGTTGGCTTCTATAAACTTCAAGAACAAATGTGTGCTTCACCTTCCTAGCTCCAAGTCCAGTGATTATCATGTTTGGTATTTTTAAAAAACAGCCATATGGGAAGTATTACACCATAGAACTTGGAATCAACACACCACTGGCATTGTACACACGCCTGTAATCCCACTAGCTCAGCGCAAGGCTAAGCAGAATGATTGTGAGTTCAAAGCCAGCTTCAGTGACTTAGCAAGTCCTAAAGCATTTACTGAGATCCTCTCTCAAAATAAAACATTAAAAAAGGGCCAAGGATGTGCTCAATCCAATGGTGACAGTATCCTGGATCAATCTCTTGGAAAGAAAGAACGAAAGAAAGAAAGGAAAGAAAGAAAGAAAGAAAGAAAGAAAGAAAGAAAGAGTGAAAGGAAAGAAAGAATAAATTGAAAATCAATCACACAGCGGGTTTTTTGTTTTTTCACCAGGGAACAATGGGACATTTACATGCTTTGGCATGAAAGCAGTACAAAGGAGAGGAATTTTGCTATTCTGAGGCTGAAAAGGTACTCAAAATAAATCATTGGAAGGACTTATGTGTACTCACACACGTCCTAAATTTTTCAGCCACGGAAAGATTGTGAAAGGGAAGCACATATACCACTTGCCTTAACCTCTGCTGACCATCATCTGTTCCAACAGTAGTTTTGCATGGCAAAATTGGTAGAATTAGGCATAAATAGTCACCGAGCTACTATGAAACGCATGCAGTTTATTAAAAAGTTATTGTCTGTCTACGCAAATCAATCATAGCCCCTACAGCTTAACTTGGAAACTATGCCAGACCCATTCTCAGTGTGATTCCACAGACCAGGTTTACCACGACAGCAGCACCACTTACAAAAACAGTAGCACGCCATTTATATAACCCAGATGGCACAAGACTATTTCCTCATGCCACTTGGCACACCAGCCTCCTCAAATATGGATATTAGCAAACTTCAAACAAAAAGGTTGCCAACTCCTGTCATATCTTTTCTTTTCTGTCTAGGTTTAGTTTAGGTGTGGTCGCCTAATGCCAGACTACAAACTAAATGGGGTTTCACATTGCTTCAAAATCTGTGTGTGTGTGTTGGAGAGAGAAGAGAGAGAGAGAGGTGTGTGAGTGTGTTGTGTGTGTGTGTGTAGAAAGAGATAGAAAAGTTTGTTCAGAAGGCAAGGAGGAGATAGGGAAGACAAGACAAAAACGCTTTGGAAACAGAAGCATGCCACCTATTTTAAAACATGTATAAAAAATAAGCAGTGTTCTTTCCAGTTGGTTGAAAATGAAACCTCAAAATGGTGAAAGCAGAAGCATTACATAAAGTGGATACTTGCGAAATTAACATATAACACATTTGTCATAGTCATTTTGTTTTTCATTTAGGTTTTGTGCTATAAAGCCCGAGGGGCCTTAGTACAGAGTGCACCTGCCACTTCTGCTTGGCATCGGACCCATCAAAGTGCCTTCTCCTTCCTCCCGGTTTCTGGTCCCAAAAAACAACTTACAGACATGTAGTTGCCCTAAATCTGCTCCTCTCTCTCTGAGTGCCCTTAAACAAACTCGCTACTGCCCTGTGCAGGAAAGCTTATTGTTAGAAGTATTGCTCTAGGGCTGGGGTTGTGCTCAGCATGGAGCACTCGTCTACACTTGTACGGACCTGAGATTCGATCCTCAGCACCACATAAAACATAAATGCATTCATTGTGTACAACTAAAGCAAAAAAATGAATAATAACAAAAAAAAGAAATGCTCTATGTGTTCAAACTCTGAAAGATTCACAAGAAAATCTGTAATAGAAACCAGGAATTAAATTGTATTGTTAACAGTTATGACAAGGAAAAGCAGTTTACGAAGAAAAATCCCTTTAAAACTATTTTTTCCTTTTTCATCTTATGAAATTGAGTCATCCAAGAAAAAAATGTCATAGGGTAAATTTTGTTCGAGGGGGTAACACTGAGGATTGAACCCCAGGGGGTCACTTTACCACTGAGTTCCATTACCCAGTCCCTTTTATTATTATTACTATTTATTATTATCTAATTAATAATTTTATTTATTTATTGTGGTACCGGGGATTGAACTCAGGGCACTCAACCACTGGTCACATCTCCAGCCCTTTTTTTGTATTTTAATTTAGAGTCCGGGTCTCACTAAGTTGCTAAGTGCCTCGCGCCTTGCTGAGGCTGGTTTGAACTCGCGATCCTCCTGCCTCAGCCTCCCAAGTGCTGGGATTACAGGCATGCACCACTGCGCCCCGACCCATTTTATTTTTATATTGAGATAGGACTTCACTAAGTCTGAGGCTGGCCTCTAAGCTTGCAAACCTCCTTATCCTCAGCCACTGAGTTGCTGGGATAACAGACCTATATCAATGATACTCAGGCTATCAGAGGGCAAGTTTTTGTGAATCAAAATATAATTTATATTAATAGTATATATATAATTATATGTATATCTAATACTAATAAATAAATGATATTTCCCTATAATTTATATATATATCTAGTATATATTATATTGCCATATCATATATAATTATAGTCTATAATATATATATATACATATATAATATATAATATATATATAATATATCTAGTCTATAATTTCTTCAAGAATTTACAAAGTCAAATCCAGGGCATGGTGGCTCACGCCTGTAATCCCATAGCACTATTGGGGAGGTTGAGGCAGGAGGCAGATTGCGAGTTCAAAGCCAGCCTCGAGCCATGGCGAGGCACTTAGCAACTCAGTAGGGGAGACCCTGTCACTAATAAAAATACAATAACACGTGGGCTAGGGATGTGACGCCAGTGGATCGAATGCCCCTAGAATTCAAATCCCTGGTTACCGAACAAAAAAAAAAAAAGCAAAAAAAAAGAATTTTGGCAAAGCGCTGCGCTCTAAACTTGAATGTATGTGATATTGAGAATGAATTGAAAAGATTAAATTATTCCTCAAAAAATCCACTTGCCATGGTCAAAACTGCATATGAAAAAGAGTATGCATTTTTACTGTTGTAGGATGTGGAAGCTCATTGGCCTCCATGCCAGGTGGAGGGCAACCATGACGACCCTTGACTTTGGGCATATCCATTGTTTGTGTTAACTAAGTAGTTTTGTTTTTATGCCGCGATGCAAACCAAGTAGGTGAGCTTGAAATATGTTTATGTATGGTTAGACTTGCTCTCTCTTGCACTTCTGACATCGCCATGATAAAAACAATAGCATCAGTACTCTGTCTAGTTCCCGCGAAAAAAACTGCTGGCGAAAATGGAAGGCAGACTGGGAATGCAACCTGTAACCTATAGCCAAGTTCTAGCCTACCCCAGCCGTGCCACCTGAGTGCGAGAAATTCATTTTAAGTCACTGAGTTTGGAGTGGGAGTTGTTACTCAGGGCACGCCATTGATCGCAGCATGGACTGATATAAGGTGGATAATTGACTAAACCAAATAAAATCAATAAAAATGAGTGTAAAACTGTCTGATGAGACTACCATCGCTCATGTAAACTAGAAAATTGTGGAGTTTTCTAGAAAGTGAAAACTCCGCATAAAAGGCAGTGGGGGAATGGCTTAAAATCCTTGCGGAGGCATGAGTCAGAAGGATCGTCAAGTTCAAAGCCAGCCTCGAGCCAACCTAGTGAGGCGACTTTTTATCAAACTTTAAAAATATTTACCCTGTGATCAAACTCAGCCTGGAAGTCTTTTATTTGGAGACCCCAGTTTTTCCTAAACTGCAGATGCAGACTTGGAAATTTCTGAAGCTTCTTGCTTCTGCCTCAGCCCTCCCAAGCTGGTATTAGACAGAGTGAGCGCTCGAACAATGCAGCACGGGCTCAACATACCTTAATTGGCTATTCTCATCTTCCATTAGCGTCATTCCACATTTTCACATTGTTTCTTACTCCAGATTTAGGTTCGAAAAGAAAAATTTCTTTAGAAAGTTTACTTTAATTTTAAAGGTCTAAATGTTTAGAGTTTTTTCTAAGAAAGTCCAGAGTTTAACCACAAGAGCTGGGATAAAGCCGTGCGCGCCGAAAGAGAGCGAGGATCAGGTAAAATGAGCCAATCTATCTATAACCGCTGCTTCAAATCCCCTTATTTTTTTTTTATTGGAAAATGAACACATTCCAAGTATTGTCATGGTCCCAAGGCTCCAGAGAACCTCCATTCTGGCTCCAGGTCAGGTTGATGTGTGGCCTCCCCCTGAGCTGTGTTTACCAGCCCTAATGCCTAAGGGCATAAAAAACCCTTGAGTCCGCAATGTGTTTTTCCTGAAAGTCCCAATAAAAGTGTTATTCCCTAAAGAATAAAAAAAAATAAAAAAATAAACAATTTTAAAAGGGAAGGGGATTGTGCACAATTAGTTCAGCACCCCTAAGTTCAGATCCTGGAACGCAAAAAAAAAAAAAAAAAAAAAAAAAAAATCATCCAAACTTTTTAACCTGTTAAATGATGGCCTTTTTCAAACCTTCCGTTTTTTGTCACACGACCGACTCAGCCCATCGGCTTTTTTTGTATTTTTTTAGTTGTAAGATGGGACAGAGTAACCTTTATGTTTGGTTTGATTTGTTTATTTAGTGTGGTGTGTGCTTGCAGAAAGAACCCATTGCCTCATACCTGCTAGCGGCAAGCTGATCTACCACTGACTCTAGCACGACCGATCGGGCCTGAGCCTGTGGCTTTCTTTAAAATTTTTTTAGTTATGTATAGTTTAACAACAATACCTTATGCGTGATTTTTTCCATTTATGTGATGCTGAGGATCAAAACCAGGCAGGGCGCATCAACAATATGTGAGACAATCACTCTACCCAATGAGCCATAGCGCCGCGCTGCCCCTCATGTTTTAGAAAATTGCTGAAACATAGTTAAACTTAGGCTGGGGAACACCGTGGTTTAGTGAAATAAAAGGGTTTTATTGGGGTGCCACATTGGCAAGGGTAGGAGAAAGGAAGGGAAGGGAAGGGGGGGGTAGGGAAGGGATGGGAGGGGGAATCAAAGGACAGGCAGGAACCGAGGCAGAGCAGCGAACTAGAGCAGGAACAGGGCAGAACCAGGCATGAGAGTTTCAGATCCTGTGGCTGGCATAGCAAATAGACGTAGGGGCCATAAAACCCCCTTGGAGTGATGCGCGAATGTTCCCTATAAGGCCAGCAGAGGGTCATGGGTGGAGGTAGTGGTCTAGTGACAAGGACTTGCTGGTCAGTTCTTTGGTCACGCAGCTGAGGATCCTGGGAGCTGTATTTTTCACAAGGCAGCTGGGGAGGATGTGGCCTTCTGCCTGGGGAGTGTGCAAAGCCTCATGCCTAGAATCCAACACTCTCCCCCCTTTTTGATGTTCTTAGGAAGTGGGGCGTCGTGTTTCTGATCTGGCGCATCGGAGCTGAAATGGGGCAACGTGGGAAGTTTTGGGGGGGGGAGA
>JAKELJ010000931.1:0-13164 GCA_025594165.1 Tamias sibiricus
TAACTAATAGGCAAAAGAAAAAAAAATAAAAAGGAAATTTTTATTTTCCAGGTGTGCAAAGGAAATTCACACCTGGAAATGCCTATATTAAGAAAGAAGAAAGATATTTCAAACAAATTATCTAACCTCCTACCTTAGACAATTAAAAAGACAAACAAAGTAAAAATAAAGCAGCCTGGAGGAAGGAAATAACTAGTGGAATTAAGAAGAAATTAAAGCAACAGAAAACAGTAAGAAGAAATAAAAATCAATGAAAACAAAAGTTGATTTTTTAGAAAAGATCATAGTAGGGCCTTCACTACTGACTGACCTTACAGAAATGGATTATGAAGAAAAGCTATCAGTAATTTTATACCAATAAATTAGAAAACTTAGATGAAATAGACAGATTCTTAGAAGTATGCAAACTGGTGAATGTGACCCAAAAAGAAACAGACCATCTAAATCAATCTACAATAAATGAAGGATTAAATTTGTAATAAAAAAAAAGTATACCAAAAGGAAATGTGGGCCCAGATGGCTTCCTTGCTGAATTGTACTAAACATTTTAAAAACTACTAATTTTTCACAAATTTATCCAACAAAACAGAGGAGGAACAATTCTCAACTCAATTTATGAAGTCACTACTACTCTGACACCAAAACCAAACAAAGACATCACAAAAAAACCACTGATGAATATCTCTTATGAATATGAATACAAAAATCCTCAATGAAATATTAAGAAACTGAATTTAGCTATTTACATATGTATTATAAGAATAATGCCAAGTAAATGTATATATTACACATATAGTCAATGTCTAGGAAAAACTCAGTCAACATCATACTTAAGGGTAAAAGACTGAAACCTTTCCCACTAATATTAGAAATAACACAAGGACGGGTACTCTCACTTCAACAATTCACAAGTTAGTACCAGGGCAATTAGGGAAGAAAAAGTAACCCAAAAAACTACTCATATCAGAAAGGAAGTAGTCGATCTGCCTCTCTTCTTAGATGATATAACCTCATATTTAAAATATATATATGATAATAATAATCAAAGCTACCACAATAATTCAGTTACATTGTAGAAAGTAATACATATGAAAATCAATTTTATTTTAATATACTAGCACTGAGCAATGGAAAAATGGAAATAGGAAAACAAACAACTTCATGCATAATACTAAAAAAAGAACATAATGCTGAGGAATAAATTTAACAAAAGGAGCTGGGTGTGGTGGGAAAAGCCTGTGATCCCAATGACTTGGAAAGCTGAGTCAGGAGGACTGCAAGTTCCAGGCCAGACTCAGCAACTTAGTAAGACCCTCAGCAATTTAACAAGACCCTATCTGAAAATCAAAAATAAAAAGGGTTGGGTTATGTAGCTTAGTGATAGAGTGTGCTGGGGCTTAATCCCCCAGTACCCCCACTGGCCAAAGATTAACAAGTACAAAACCTAAGTTCTGAAAACTGTAAAATGTTAAAATAAATGAAAGATTTATAAAAAGGGAAAACCATCTCGTGTTCGAGCAGCAGAAATCTTAAAACTGTTAATTCTGCCTTAATCTATAGATTCAATGCAATACCTATCAGAAACCCATCTGAATTTTTTTGAAGGACTTGAGGAACTGATTTAAAAATATATATGGAATTCCAAGGATTCAGTACAGCTAAAACAATCTTGAAAAAGAACAACAAAGTAGGAACACACATTCTTAGTTTCAAACCTAATTATAAAACAATAAGATAGTACAATACTGGTAACAAGGACAAACAGAACAATGGAATAAAAATATGTGTCTCTGTTCAACTGATTTTTGACAAAAAGTGCCAAGATTATTTAACAGGGGAATAAATATCTATTCAAGAAATCGTACTGGGACAATTGGACAGTCATATGCAAAAGAATAGCTTAGACCCTTATATCATATGCAAAACTGAACTCAGAATGGATCAAAGACTAAAATTTTTTTTTTTTTTTTTTTTTGGTACCAGGGATTGAACTCAGGGGCACTCGACCACTGGGCCACATCCCAGTCCTTTTCTGTATTTAATTATTAGAGACAGGGTCTCGCTGAGTTGCTAAGTGCCTCGCCACTGCTGAGATTGGTTTTGAACTCGTGATCCTCCTGCCTCAGCCTCCAAAGTGTTGGGATTAAATTTTAAGATCTAAAAATTTAAAAGTTTTAAAACATAATGCTGAATATTTATTATGCTCAGATTTGGCAAAGGATTCTTAGAAATGACACAAAAAGCATGAATAAAAGAATAATTTGGACATTGTTAACATCAAAAAGTTGTGCTTCAAAAGACAATGTCAAGAAAGGGAAAAAGTGCCACACAAAACAGGAGGAAATATTTAAAAATACTATCTCTGATAAGAGATAAGTATCCAGAATTATGAAGAACTTTTTATAATTCCTTAATAAGAAGACAAATAACCCATTAACTATTAGGCAAAGGCAACTGCGTGGACATTTCTGTATGAAATATACACAAATGGTTAATTAGCAAATGTAAAGACGTTCAACATCATTAGTCATCAGATAATGTCAAATCAAAACCTCAATAAGAAACTATTCCACACCCCACTAGGATGGCTAGAATAAAAAAAAAAAAAAAAAAAACACCGAGAATAATAAGTGTTGGAGAGAGTATGGAGAAAATGGAACCCTCATGTATTCTGGTAAAAATGACAAAAAGTGGAGTCACTGTAGGAAACTGGTAGTTCTAAAATGATTGAACACAGATATCATGTGACCTGGCAATTTCACTTCTAGGTATACATTTATCACAGAGAAATGAATACATGTCTATATAAAATAAACAAATATTTGTAAACTATCCCTAACAGTCAAAATATGCTAACAATCCAAATTTCCATTATCTGATGAGTGGTTAGGCACTGTGGCACATCCATATAATGGAATATTATTTGACCATAAAAGGAGTAAAATACTAACACACATTACAACATAGATGAACCTAGATATGTGCTAAGTGAAAGAAACACTTCATCAAAGACAATATATTATATGATTTCACAGATATCAAATGTTCAGAATAGAAAACCTAAAGAGGCAGAAAGTATAATAGCAGTCACACAGAACTAAGGCATTTCTTCTGGGTGCAATGAAAATGTTCTGGAATTAGTGGTGATGTTATACAACTTTGTGAATATATTTAAAACCCCTAAGTTGTATTTTTTTAAAGGGTGAATTGTATAGTATGTGAAATATATGTCAATAAGCTGTTCTAAGGGGAAAAAATGTATCTGCCCTTGTCTTTACCCATGAAGTTTGTCTTTATCTTAAGAAGTCTTTCTATGAGGGCAGGTATTAAAAAGCCTATATTTGATCTAGCTTATCACTGTGATATTAAAGTCTTTCAAATAGTCACCAAGAAAATGGAAGCTTTCAATTCAACTTATCCCTTTTTTCATCAAATATTCTGGTAATATCCCAAATTTCTAAATTATCAATCAAAACAAAAACAAAGCAAAAGTAACCCAGAAAAATGAAAGGAAAAAAGTGATGTGACCATGACTGATCACCCTCTTTCCTCTACCATTTGGACTAAAACCTTTCCTTATAAAAGGCTACTTTGTCTTGCTAATGTCTAAAAATATGATTTTCCCCAATACGCCCACCATAATTAAATAAGGATTTTAAATTATATTTTATTTATTTTTTATTTTTCTTTTGATACTCAGGAGTGCTTAACCACTGAGCCACATCCCCAGGCCTTTTTGTATTTTATTTAGAGACAGGGCTTTGCTAAGTTGCTTAGCGCCTTGCTAAATTGCTGAGGCTGGCTTCGAACTTTTGATTCTCCTGCCTCAGCCTCCTGAGCTGCTAGGATTACAGACCTGGCTTAAAATTATATTTTAAAGAAGAACACAAAAACCACTTTAATATCTTTAAGAATTTATATTTTTAGTCCCCCTCTTTCCTTAGCCCTTCCCATCGATGTTATTATTTTAAGTCTTACCTCTGTTTTTCCAGTCACCTCAGCTTCTGTCATGAGGTCTGCTAGAGCATATACAAATCCAAGATCTAACCTGAGATCCATTTCTTGAATCAACACTTTGAAATACCTAAATTACAAAGCAGAAAACATTTTATAAAATCAATTAATTGCATTAAGAAAATCAGATGAGGAAAAACAAGTATCAGATAAATATTAGAACTTTGAAATTTAGGACTTCTTAAATAAGTGAATAAAAAATAAATCAAGGCAATATTGTTTATAACAGCAACAAACTCAATATATGAAAATGGCCATAGAGAGGAAATGGATAAGTAAACTAAAAATTTTAAAAATTATAAAAAATTAAAAATAGGGGTGGGGCTGTGGCTCAGTGGTAGAGCACCTGCTTCGCAATGTGAGGCACTGGGTTCAATCCTCAGCACCACATAAAAATAAATAAATAAAGATATTGTGTCCATCTACAACTAAAAAAAAATTAAAAATAAATTAAAAGTAAAAAGCATAATATTTAGGTATATATATATACAAAAAACTATATTTTAAAAAGCTAGACATTGGAAGGAATAGATAAGGTAGTATCATGTGTTATGTTTTTTTGCCCATGTCCTATTTTTTTAATGAGTAGTGAGTGAAAATATGAATATTATTTTTGTTCTTGTTTCTAAAACAATATATGGTCATTTCAGACAACTTAGAAAAGAGAGAAAACAAATATAAAAAAAAGAAATTAATAAAATACCCAGATCTAGAAACAATTATTTTCAAATTTTGACATATTTCATCAGAGTCTTCTGAATTTCCAGGATTATAATATAATTAAGATATTTTTCTTTGACCTTTATTATCTAATATTTTACATCTAAATCTTTGACTTATCTGAAATTTATTTCTATAGAATGCAGATAATTCATATTCTTAAACCAAAACATTAAATGAACATGTAAGAAAAATATGAAGACACTTATTTAATACGTGATATCTGGGAATGTCCTGCAGATCTCATGACAATACTGACATCTGTGAAGGGCTTTGGTGCTGCCAGGGTTATAAACATGATTACTCTCCTGATCCTTCAAGGGAAAAATAAGCATTTTATTGCAATTTAATATAATTATAATGGAAAATTAAATCATTTACTAAATCATGAGTATCTATTAAAATTACTGATATTTATAAATTTCATTATAGTCTTAATTTCAGACTCTAGGATTGTGGTTTTAATTATCTGAAGTTACTCTAAAGATAATTAATTCTAAAAATTAGTGATTTTAAATTAGAAGTATTCATTAGAATCATCAAAAAAAAAAAAAAAACTATGAAAATAGATTCTGTGGATTTGCTCCAGGTCTCTTAGTGGAGGGGCATGTATAGTGAAAGCTTTTTAGCTTTCAAGGGGCTGGGGTTGTGGCTCAGTGATAGAGCAGTTGCCTGGCACATGTGAGGCACTGGGTTCAATCCTCAGCACCACATAAAAATAAAAATAAATAAAATAAACGTATTGTGTCCACTTAAAAAAAAAAAGCTTTCAAGCAGATTATAAAGAGTACCCGCTAGACAATTTAGAGCCTGTGATTTGGAATGGGAAACCAAGAGCAGAGGCGAGTGAAGTAGGGTGAAAAGGAGCAAAGAGAAGTGGGGGAATGAGGATAGGTAAGAAAGGTAAAGGAGAAGAAAATGGTGGAAGAAAGGGTGTCAGTTATTCTCACCACAAGAAAGTTTCCTATTAGAAAACACTCTGAATTTGAATTTCCTCATTATTTATTCAAATGATCTAATAGTTTTTAAATCAGAGGTTTATAGATTAATAATCTGGTGTATAAATTAATAGTTTTTTTAAATTTAAAATTTGTTTAAAATATTTTTAAACACAATCAATCAACAAATATATGAAAAAATGTTCAACATCTCTAAATTAGAGAAATGCAAGTCAAAACTAGAGTGAGATTTCATCTTACTCCATTGAGAATGGCAGTCATCAAGAATATAAGCAACAGTAAATGTTGGCAAGGATATACGGGGAAAAGGCACACTTATACATTGCTGGTGGGACTGCAAATTGGTGCAACCACTATGGAAAGTAATATGAAGATTCCTAAGAAAATTTGGAATGAAACCACCATTTGACCTTGTCATCCCACTCGTGGGTTTATACTAAAGGACTCAAAATCAGCATACTGCAGTGATGCAGCCACATCAATGTTTATAGAAGCTCTATTCAACTATGGAACCAACCTAGGTGTGCCCTTCAGCAGATGAATAGATAAAGAACTGTGATATATATTCACAATGGAATATTACTCAGCCTTAAAGAAGAATGAAATGATGGCATTTGCTCATAAATGGATGGAACTGGAGAATGTTATGCCAAGTGAAATCAGCTCGTCCCACAGAACTAAAGTCCAAATATTTTCTCTGATATGTGGATGCCAATTCATGATAAGGGATGGGAGGTAGAATAGTGGTATTTTGGACTAAACAGATAGGGGTGAAGGGAGGGGAGGAGGTATGGGGGTAGGAATCATAGTATAATGAATCGGACATTATTACCTCATGTGCATATATGATTACATGACTTGTGTAAGTCTCCATCATGGACAACCAGAAGAATGAGAAGTTATACTCCATTTGTGTATGATGTGTCAAAATGCATTCTATTGTCATGTATAACTTATTAGAACAAATAAAAAAAGAAGTAGGGGGGCTGGGGTTGTGGCTCAGCAGTAGAGCACTCACATAGCACGTGAGAGGGCCCGGGTTCAATCCTTAGCACCCCGTAAAAATAAACGTATTGTGTACAACTAAAGCAAATAAATAAATATTTAAAAAATTAAGTAGGTAAAGAACTTCTCATTTAATCCTTATTTGCCAGAGTTTTTTTTTTAATCATGGCTGAATATTGAATTTCATAAAATGTTTTTTCCCACATAGGTCCTATTTTATTTGTATAACACCTCTTTTGTTTCAAACCCTCATCTTGGATTACTTTGTTTTTGCACTTGTTAATTCCTTGCATCAGTCTCTTTGTATGACGAACTTTAGTAATTTTTGTCTGCATGCATCTTTGTTTTGTGTCTTTCAATGAAAGATATTGTTGCTAAGGAAGGACTTTTGGGTTCAGAGTGACTTTCTTTTAGCATATTGTTGATATTTTCCCATTGTTTTAATATAAAAGCAATCTTGTTTAACCTGTTGATTATGTTTGCATATTTAGATCATAGTGATAGTTTGAAATTTATAAAATCAGAAACTCACAAGACATTAGACTTCAGAATTATTTGTAAGTTTTCTTATCTCTCAATGTAGTATTAGTGCTATTTATTTTACATTAGAATGTATCATAACATGATGTTTCCTATGCAATAATTTCATTTTAACAATTTTTAATTTCTGTACATTATAACATGAATATATACTAAATATTAAAATTTCCTATAATCTGAGTATTCATTAGCTTGAAATTTATAGCTCTTGCTAGAATTTGCTACATTTATCATCTAATTGAACCTCAGGATCCTGGTTCATCACAATGCTTCTATAAGTGCTTTCTACCTAATTAGTGCTCTGGTGAATATCAGTGTTTCATATGTAAGAATTTGCAACTGAGATATCAGACATTTTTGATTCTCTCTTTCAGCTATCAAATGATACTGAAGTGAATTTCCAAGTATTATACAAATATTAATTCAATTTAGTTGTCACTAATCCTTTGAAGTAGCTAACATGACTGATTAATTTTCTAAGTTTTGTAAAAATATTAATTCATTTAGTTTGCCACCCCACTCCAACCCTATGAAATAGGTGCCACTAATATTTTTATTTTGTAAATATGGAATTTAGGTTTTGTGTTGGTTGGGACGAAACTCTAATTTTTTTTTTTTTGATGGTTTTCTTTTAGGATATGATGACACCTATAAATTTGGGGGTAAAGACCATTTATTTAGTTTCATTCTTTGAAGGCTTACAGTGCATTATTTTATTCACTGAAGATCCAAGGGTGTTTTAAGTGACATATGAAAGTGAGAAAGCAGAGTTAGCAGAGCAAAGAAATTATGTTAGATTTACAGGATGTTGGAATTTCTCTTGTCAACAACTACACAAAGGAAGAAGTAGCCTATATAGGCATTACAAGGTTACATACCTTAAGTTTTGGATAAATTTAATTAGTTCTTAATCATTAAGAAATTATCATAAAAATCTAAAATGACAATTTTTTTTGGTTTGGACTAGTCCTCAATACTAAGGTGATTGTAATTTCCAAGTACATTTAAGAGATTTTTTTTTGCGGGGGGGATAAAAGTATAAAAAATCAAATTTATAAATCTCCCATTATGTTTTTTAAACATCCTAGTGCTCTAATAAAATTAGATTTATTCAATATTAAAAGTATGTCTTACTGAACAAGTCATAACATTTTCTGAATTATTTCTTGCCATTTACCACAGTACAAAGTACACTGTATATATGATCCATAAGTAGTTGTTGGAAGATGTAAGACAACTACATTCTAATTTGACCTCAGCATGTGAAGATCTAGTAAAGTAATGCTGTATTTTATTATTTTCCATATAAGGCATCACCATTAAAGCTCTTATCTCTCCCTTAAGCCCTTATTGTTCCTATTCACAAATTCTTAAATTAAAATTAATATACATACACACACATGTGCCTGTTGTGAGAGCATTTCTTCCAGACTACTTAATAGGATGATAAAGTTTTAATCCTTTACATGAGTTGAATTCCAAATATTGAAGGTGTATATGAAACACATTTAAATTTAGTTTCTATGTAAATTATATTTTACTAATTTCTCCTTGACTGGAATAAATGTCATTTTAAAGAAATCTTAAAGCTGTTTTCTTTGAAATTTTCATTGTTCTTAAAAACTTAAGTTTTTCTTACTTAAATAAAAAGTTAAAATACAAATTTTATGGCTATTATACCTATCATGTGTTATCTCTTATGCTAAATGATATGATGGCAAAGATGAATACATGGTTTCTAACTTCGTATTTTACTAAGTGAACATAAATATTAGAATGAATAAACAAATTGAATACTTATAATTTATTTAAATACAGTAATTTTAGAGACTGTATTTATTGGTGCATACTTATTATACTTAATGGTAAGTTACAATGTGACATATATTGGAACATGCATATAACATACTTTGATTAATTTTACTACACCAAACCTCCCCCGATAGGGTTTTAAAATTCCCATTAAAAATACACACACACACACACACACACACACACATATATATGCATTATATTTATGCATAATAATGGGGTTCACTTTGACATATTCATAAATGCACATAACATTGTTTAGGGTATATATCTTATTCTGTCATTAGGTATTTAAGCATTTTAATTTCTGTGCAATTAGATATCTTCCATTTATACTCTCTTCTAGAGTACTGTTTTATATTTTGTCTCTCCTTAAACCCCCATTTTCTCTCAGTTCATTTGCATCTCACTTCACCAGTTGAAGCCAATTAAAAGCAAACTCCCATAGACCCACCTTATCTCCCAGTATCACAACTTCTTATCTACCAGCATTTGCACCTACATGCTGTACCAATATACTTCTCTGAGTTGCCATAAGTATATATATGTGCTCCCATTTAAACATATGTTTCTACTTTTGCACTATATTTCCTCTATTGTACATATATTTCACTCTTACCTACTTGACAACAATGATCCACCATTGTCTTCTTTCCATCTTAAGTTTTATAATTTCTCTCTCTTTACTTGGTTGTTTCTGTCAGTACTATTAACTTCTCTCAACTTAAAAAAAAAAAAAAAAAAAATTTTCCTGAGCCTACTTTCTCTCTTACTAACCATTTTGTTTTTTTTCTTTACAGCCAAACTTCTCAAACTACTGGTTTAAAAGAGTTCATTTACTATCTCCACTTTTTTTTGATTAACCACTTCATGCAGGATTTGTTCTTTAACACAAATCCCTTCTTGATATAGTTTCTTTCATTTATTTCTAGGATATATCACCATCTTGGTTTTTCTTCCTGTCCCAACATTCTCAGATTCATTTGTTGTTTCCTTGTTTTCTCTCAGTTTCTTATATTGGCTACTTTGAGGCTCTGAGACCTCAGTCCTCTTGTCTATTTCATTTTTTCATAATTTCTAATACCAATATATGTGCCAAATTTCTGTAGATACACAGTTAATATATTTCTTAAGCCAGGCCTCTTTTCCAAATTCTTTACATACATATCTTACTGCCTACATAAAATCTGCTTAGATAGCTATTTAACTTCATATGTGCAACACCAAACTCTTAATTTTCTCCTACCAAAACCTGTTTCTCTTGGGAGGTATTCACAACTCCAAGTTGCTCAGGCTGAAGACTTTGTTTTTTCCTCTATTTCATACCCCATATGTATTTCATGGAGAAGTTCTGTACTGACTTTTCCTTCAACATAATCATAGCATCTCACCACATTTTATTGCCTGTTACCACCCTCATCCAAGTCAGTACCATTTCTCAGCTGCTTGCTGCATTAACCCTTAATAAGTTATTCTGCTTGTAGCCTTGATCCTTTTTCTTCCCCCAACACATAATGCATTCTCAAAACACAAGACAGATCTTGTTGCTAATCTTCTTTTAACCTTTCAGTGGTTCCTCATCTCAGTCAGAATAAAACTCAGTCTTTTCAATGTCTTACAAGGTCTTGCATTATTTGATCTCCCACTGACTGACTTTTATTCTTAATGTGCTCCTACCATACTGGCCTTCTTGTTCTTCTTCATTTACTACAGTTGTGCTGTTGCTTTAGGATCTTTGTTAATGCTTTGCACTTAACTGAAATTTTCTTTTTCTCTTGTCTGCTGGATAACTCCTTCACCTCCTTTAAGGTTGATGAAATTTCAACTTCTTGAGGTCTGTGTTGACCACTCCATTTTAATACCACAGCCCCCACCACTCCACATATCCTGAGACTCTAGATTCTCTTTATTTTGCCTACTTTTTCTTCTTTGTAAGCATTTTACCTATATTGTAAAATTGATTCACTTTGTTTACTATTTATTGTCCATTATACCTCAGCTATAATGAATAAGAATGACAGAAATGTTAATTAATTCATGTTTTTAGATTTGCAATGTGCTTATTTGTAATTGAGGCTAAAATAGTGATTTCACAATTTAGTAAAATTTTGCAGTTTTACCAAAGGTAAATAAACCAGTTAAAATGAAAGTGATTATAAATTAGTACTATGATTTTTGCTTTCATATATAAGTTCTGATGTAGTTTGGGAAACAAAGCCCAAGAAGAAGGCAAGTTGGAAGACAATGAGTGTAAAGCATACTGAGAAGTTGGAGAAAGAATTTAAGGAAAATACTGAATCTTCACCTTTAGAAGACAAGGTTATCGAGTTGGACACTAATATTCCAGTAAATTCTTTTAAGCATTAATGTGAATTTTAAACTTTCATCTATTGTAGTTAGAATTGCTAATGAATTCTAAGGAAAATCTGGTTTCCTTACAAAACAAATTGAATATAGTTAATTCTCACATACATAACTCATACAAAATATTTTAAAGTTGTGGTTATGTGTATTAAGAAATCAAACTTTCTGGCTGGGGTTGCAGATCAGTGGTAGAGCGCTTTCCTAGCACATGAGAGGTACTGGGTTTGATCCCCATCACCACATAAAAATAAATAAACAAAATAAAGGTATTGAGTCCATCTACAACTAAAAATGTTAATTTTTAGAATTACTTTCTCTTAAAGATACTTTCTTTAGTTAATGAGAAGTCAAGAGTGGATTTTATTTTATTCTTAAATTTACTTTTTCTTTCATTACTTAATTTTAATCATGTAAACTTTATTAATGTAAAAATTGATACAGCCAACCTATAAGGTTTATAAAAATATGTAAAATTTAAGAATATGAGGTGAAAAGATCTCAGTCTAAAACTAGTCAAATATTTAGCCTACTCTTTAAATTAGTATTATCCTAAAAGTTTTATGATATAAATGTTCAATCTTAATCAGTTATGGAAAAGAGACACTCCATGTTGGTTTTCTTTTTGTGTGTATGGGTATTTTTCAGGTTCGCTTCATACCTAGTGGGAATAGCATGAAAATTTTGCAACCACATGTAGAAGCTATTCGAAGAAATTATCTTCCAGCATTGAAAGTGGAATATAGCACTTCTGCACATCAATCATCATTTAGAATTCAGATTTACAGAATACAGGTAAGTCTTTCTGAAAATACAGGCAAGACATGATTCAAAACCAGATTCATGGGGGCTGGGGTTGTGGCTCAGTGGTAGAGCGCTTGCCTAGCACGTGCGCGGCCCGGGTTCGATCCTCAGCACCACGTAAATAAACACATTGTGTACAACTAAAGCAAATAAATAAATATTAAAAAAAAAAACCAGATTCATTCCCATGGTCTGTTTTGTCTTTTACAAAACCCAAACAAGAAGGCAAGATGGTAGTCAGTATAAAACACACTGTGAAGCTGGAGAAAATTGAATCTTTACTTCCTACTTCAGTTTCAGTATTATGTATACACACAACTATTCAGTTCAATATTATTATTTATTTATTTTTTCCTAAAGCAGGAGACAGAACCTTTATTCACCAGATAACAGTCCAGGTAGACTGCAAGTCTACACCCTTTGACCCCCTCCAGGGGGTAGAGCACACCTTTAAAGCACACATTAATCATAAGTGGCTGTTGCTATGATTCAAAATCATAAACAAAAATCATGAAATCATAAGCAGAGGAAGAGTGGGTCAAAACCACCCTAGTTGAGTACAAGGTAAAGAATAGGTACTAGTGTCTAGACAAGCATTCTACGACAGGGTACACAGTCCGAGAAAAATGGAAACCAAAAAGAACAATCTTACGTTGTCTGAGAATTGCCATTTTGTGTCGCCAAACATGCTAAGCAACTGTTGGTGGGTACAGAAGCGGGGTGTTCCCAAGCCAGAAGCATTTCTTACATGACATGGAATCTCAGGGCAAAATGGAGTCAGTTTGGTCATTGCTATATAGCCTGGCCCCTAACACCTGTGTACTTGAAATAGCATCTGAAGAAAATCAGAGCAACCCACAGTAGTGATCCTCTTGGCAGAATTTTCTCTGCCTTCTGTCTGTGGAAGAGTCCAGCTCCATTGCTAGGCAGACAAAGAAGGGTCATGGGC